>PVJH01020448.1:0-40672 GCA_004026705.1 Nesogale talazaci | reverse complement strand
ATGGCCTTCTACTCTCCCCTCAACAAGGATGGTCTCAAAAACTCACGCGGGAAGTTCTACGCTGTCCTATCAGGTTGTTGTGGGTAAAAGTCAACTCGATGACAATGAATTTCATTTATGATTTTGCTTTCTCTGAAAAGATCCTTGTTTGCAGTGGGATAACAGTGGCTAACTACAAGGTCAGCAGTTCGATCCAACCAGCCAGCTCTCTGGAGAAATACATGGCTTTCAACACCATTAGACACTCACTAGCTCAGAAATCCCACAAGGGTAGTTCTGCCCTGTCTCAAAGGGTCACCAAGAGTGAGAACTGTGAGAACTGACTGACTTTATGTCAGTGAGTCTGATTTCCTGGTTGGTTGGTTGGTGGGTTGCTGGGTTTCTTCATAGGATATCAGGCCGGAATGGGAGATAAGTACAGTATAGAATCAATGAAACACACAATTTTCCTCTACTTTCTTAATGCTTCCTGTCCTCCCCCCCCCCCACCCATAGATCTACCTTACAAATTTGGCAAGACCAGAGGATATACACTGGTACAGAGAAGAGCTTGAAACACAAGGAATCTAGGACAGATAAGCCCTTCAAGACCAATAATGAGTGTAGTGAAAGCAGGAGGGCAATGGGAAGACTGGGGGAAGAAGGAGAGAACTGAACAATGATTGACATATAACTCCCTCTCAGTGGGACGAACAACAAAAAAAAGGGGGTAAATAAAGACAGTGGTCAGTTGTAAGGCATGAAAATTTGATAACTTATAAATTACTAAGGGTTCATGAGGGAGGGAGTGGGGACAGGAGGAATGAGTTAATACCAAGGACTCAAATAGAAAGAAAATGCTTTGAAAATGATGATAGCAACATATGTACAAATGTGCATGACATAATGGATGGATGCATGGATTATGATAAGTGGTATAAGATTCCCCCAACAAAATGATTATAAAGAAAGGATGTAAGTAATACCATTTATAATAACCACACAACTAAAGATGAAATACTAGGAAGGAAAGAATTTAACTAAAGAATCAAATGAATTCTACAGAGAGCTATCCAGAACATGAGTACAAGAAACTAAAAAGGACATGCTCATAGACTGACAGTCTTAATATTGTGATAATGACAATACTACCCAAAACAATTTACATATACAAAACAACTCCAAATCAAATGCAAAACTGATTCTTTCAAGAAATGGAAAAACTAATCAGTAATTTCATATGGGCAGGCTAAAGACTAGGATAAGCAAAGAGCATCTTTTAGAAAGAAGAAGAAAGAAGGAGGCCTAGCAGTGCTTGACCTAAAACCTACTGCATAATCACAGTAGTCAAAACAGCCAGTACCAGTACAATGAGCGATACATGGCCAATGAATCACGAAACTAAGGCTAACCTAAATACATCTGTCTACAGACATCAGGTCTTTGACAAAGGAGCTAGAAATATCCAATGGGAGAAAGACAGTCTCTTCAACACATGGTTTTGGACAAACTGGATTTCCAAATATAGAAGCATGGAATAAGACCCATATCACTCCCGGTGCATAAAAATGAACTCAAGACCTAAATGTAAACCCCAAGCTCTCAGGATGTTCAATGAGAAGGTTGAAACAAACTTAAGGGCCCTATTGCTGGTCATACATAAGCTACCAGGTATAATGGAAAAGGCACATTCAGCAGAGGACAAAATAAGACAATTGGGACATGCTGAAATTGCAACACTTAAGTTCATCAAAAGACTTCATCGGGAGAGTGGTATGAAAGCCTACAGATTGGGAGTAGGTGGGAATTTTACCAATGACATATCAGACAAAGGAATGCTTATCAAAATATACAGAACTCTACAACAGCTCAATAAGAAAATAACAAGAGACTCAATTAAGAAATGGGGAAAAGACATAAACGGATAGTTCACCAAAAATGAAGTATAAATAACTAACAAGTATGAAAAAAAGATCACAATCACTAGCCATCATGGTGATGCAAATTAAAACCACAAAGAGATACCAAGTTACACCTGCAACACTAGCCAGATGAAAAGGGGGGAAAGGAAAACAGGGTGTGGAGAGGGTGTGGAGAGATTGGAGCTGGTGAACACTGCTGATGGACTTGTAAATACATACAATGGCTGCAGGAAAGGATATGGCGATACTTAAAGCAAAAGGAAATTAAGATTCTATATGATCCAGCAATACCACTATTAGGCATATACCCTAAGGAAAGAAGAAACACAACACAGGTGGAAATGTGTTCTCCCTAAAAGACAGTGATGAAAGCATGAAACACCTCATGACATGGAAGGGTCCGGAACCCTTTGAAGTAAGTCAATCACAAAAGAGCAAGAATTGTAAGAGTGCAGTACTATAAGTAGAAAAGCCAATTCAGCAAATATTAGGAACAAATTCCCTCCAAAAGGAGAGTGGTCGAACTACTAGACATCACACACATCATCACCCTCTTGCATGCTTCACAAGAGACAACATGAAGGACAAGATCCTATACTGTCTGGAGTCACTTCTTCAAGAGGGGGGAATGGGGAGATGGCCATCCACTAGAGGATAAACAACACCAACCCAAGGCAGGGCCAACTAATGGACCTCCCACAGGAAAGGAAGAAGAAACTTTCTGGAAATTCAAGCCAAGACCACACAGGGGACCACCTACATTGGGGAGGAGATGCTGATTGTTCTGTTCGTCATTATAGAGGGTGATTGTGGAGAATTGACCACATAGTAGGAAGTGATGATAAACCATGAGAGTAGGGAATTTAAGGGGATAACTGGCCTGATTTTAGGTACCTGAATAGACACTACAAATTCATTTGGATAGTATTAAACACCAGGATGATCACAAGTTCTCTAACAAGGCAGCAGGGCACAAAACAGGAACTGCACCAGAAGACATAATATAGAGGCCCTGTAGAATGAACTGACCCCTCCCTTGAACCTGCCTCCAAGTTTGCACCAATGGTGGGGGTTCTTGGATGGGAGAGGAAGCAGAGAGTGACCATCTCAATATTGTGGATTTGGCAGTCATTAGACCTTGAGTTTACCTCAGCCTGGGTGAGTGTCCAATGGAAAAGGTCAAGGACTACCATACAATACCCACCCTGAAATGACATGACAGGTTGGAATCCACTGAACAGGGAAATACACTTGGAAAAATTGACCAAGGAAGGCCCCCCCCCCACTGACATCAACTCCCATATTTAGGGTCCACAGGGGCTGGTAGAATGAGAAAATGAACTGTGTAGGGCAAAAACTCCTGTGTTGAGGCTCAAGGTAGAGCTGTGCTGTGCTTGTTAGTTAACTAGGGGAAATTGGTGATGACAATAGTGCAATTGACTTCTACCCCAGGAGAGATGAATGACAATGCTGTATTTTTTTTGGTTTATATGGGGTTTTATTTTTCTAGTTGTAACTTGCTGGTTTGGGGTTTTGTTGGTTTTCTTTCTTTTCTGCTTTTCTTTTGGGGTTTATGTGTTCTGTTTGGTTATGGGTTAGCTTATGGCTGCCATTGATACAATTGATATTATAGAGCTATAAATTTGTCACATTATGAGCATCAAAGTAAACCTGAACGCCATGCAAACCCCACGAACAACCAGATTCAATGTGGGTTCCTAGTGAACTATAATCCTAATTCAAGAATAGTTCTGGTAATATGAACCTGTTTGAAACTCACCTTCTTGAAAGGTTCACTGATGATAAGGTGCTGCAGCAAAGTGTGGTGAAGAGAGCAGATGGTGCCCAACTACAATCAGAATAGTCTTGGGGGTCTTAAAGGCTTGTCTTCAAACAAGCAGGCATCTATGTGTGGTGCTAACCAAATCCACACAGAAGAACTCACCAGCCTATGTGATCCAAAGATGACAATTACAAAATTTGAATATGTCAAAGGAAAAGTATCAGAGCTAAAATTATGAACAGACTATTTGTAGAAGGTTATGGAAAGCAGTGGGAGGCCCAAGCCCATATGCAGAGTATCTAGTCATTCTGATGTGCTGGCAGATCCATTCTAGGCACAGACAATCTCAACAGCCTCACTATCAGGCAGAGACCATTGTAATCTCGATGATGCTGGATCAAACTGGGTACTTGGCCAGTTGGCCTCCCTAGAGACCCCACCTGAACTTGTGCAAGTGTCTCTTATTTGTTCCTGCCCTGACTTTGGGAACGTTGACGAGGGTTCTTTGTTTGTTACTCATACTTGTATTTTGCCCTTTAGATTATTAGTTTACCCCTCCCACTTTATTTTGATCTTGTTCTTTATTGCTTCTGTTGGGTTTCCCAGTTTGTGATGCACAGGAGGAGTGGGTGCATCCTGATAATAACTGATGCAGGTATGATAGAGAATTTGGGGGTGGAGGTGAGTGATAGGGAGGGAATCAAGATTTCCGGAATAAAAAAATGAAGGTGGGAAGGGGGGTACGCTAGAACTAACTGTGACTCCATAATTCATTTTAAAGGTGAAATAGCTGTGGGGTAGCAGTGTTTTAAAATTCATATTATAATGACTTTATAATTCTCATTGATATAATTGAGCTATTGAAGTGTATGATATATAAATTATGTGCCAACAGAACAGTTAATTTTTTCTGAAGTGTTACCTAATTATATTTTAATAACATAATTTAATTAGAATCATCATTCACAAATTATTGAGAAGATTCTCTCATCAATTAAATTTTTCCACTGATTTTTTTTGAGGTCTTGAAAACTTTCTGCCTTTGACAGAATGTAGTCTTATTTTTTCTTTTATTGGGGACTCATACAACATCTATCACAATCCATATATACATCTATTGTGTCAACTGCATTTGTATATTTGTTGCCATCATCATTTTCCTATATGCTTTCTACTTGAGATCTTGGTATTGGCTCCTCATTTGTCCCAACCTCCTGCTTCCCCCTAACTCATAAACCCTTAGTAATTTATAAATTATTGTTTTGTCATATCTTACACTGTCCGGCATCTCCCTTCACCCTTTGACCATCCCCCAGACAGGAGGTTATATGTAGGTCCTGCAATTGGTCTCCCTTCCTACCCCATCTCCTAAATTTTAAGAGAAAATAAATACATGCAACCCACAAAAAACAAAGAACAACAAAATAAATTGCTGTGGGTATATAACCCAAAACACTATGGGCATATAACACCAAACCCAATCCAGGCAATTCTGACACATAGTGACCCTTTATGCCATCATAGAATGGCCCTGTAGGATTTCAAGACTATTAACCCTTTATGAGGGTAGAAAGTGTCACCATTCTCTGACAAGCAGCTGTGGTTTGGAACTTCTAACCTTGTGGTTAGTGGCCCAATTTATAATCACTATGCCACCAGGGTTTTTTGTGCACCTAACTAACATGCCCCACATTTAGAATGGGGAGAGAATCTGTATAAGAGGCACTCAAATACTTCCATGTCTCCCTATATTCCATGCAGGGCCCTTAGTTCTTCTCCATCACCCGTGAGAGGCAGAGGCAGTAGCAGAGATCATTTCCCAGTCTCAACAAGGAAACGGCCACTCAAATATTTTAAGAATCTTCCTTCACCCCACAATTTAGAAACATGTGATTATTTCTGAAACTAGATTCTCTCACCAAGAGTACTGCACATAATTGCCAAATTTGACAGTATAATCAGTTTACCTAGGATCTTTATGAAATGATCTGTGGGACCTCTCCATGAGGTTTTGAATTCATATACTTGGTAAGGGGTGTGGGATGATGTGTGTGTGTGTCATTCATTCACTCACTCACTCACACATTCGGCATTCACTGACCAGCTATTCTGCGTCAAGTATCACAGTGGTCCTGGCCAGATTGTCGACAAGGTAATCAAGAGTCCCATTTGTTCATAGGCATGAGTCCATTGTTGAAGCCATGGTGTCAATCCATCACCTTGAGGACCTTCCTCACTTTCAGAGCCCCTCTACTTTACTAAACATGATATTCTTCTCAAGGGACCATATGAAAATGTGAAAATATGCCCAAAGTATATAAGATGAGTCTCACCCTCCTTGCTTCTGAGGAGCACTCTGAACTAACTTCTTCCAACAGATCAGTTTATCCTTTCAACAGTCCATAAAACTTTCGATATTCTTCTCCAGCACCACAATGTCAATGCAGCCATTCTTCACTCTTCCTTGAAAGTTCTAGTTTCACACACACAGGAGACAATTGAAAATAACATTGCTTGGGTCATTTTAGTGCTCGACACCCTTGTTTTAAATATTCTAAAGAAGTCTTGTGCAGCAGATTTTTTTTGTTTTGTTTTTTTGGGGGGTATCACTGCCTCTGGTGGTCGTGGGCACTACCCAGTGCCGCTCCTGAGAGCTACCGCTGGATTTGAAACTCCAAGCCCATGGGCTACAGTCCCACACTCAACCACTTACGCCACCGGGGCTCAGCCCTGCAGCAGATTTTTTTAATGTCACTTTAACTACAGCAACATTTGACTTTGATATAAAAAGGATGATACTTTTTAATAATTTTCTCAACTTGTTGAGTCATGTTTCACTAGCCAGGTAGCCCTCTTCTGCAGGGCTCTTGGTACAGGATCCTGAGTAATTCTAGGTGCTACATCTGAGGGTAGTGAGCGTTCTTAAAAACTTAACTGCCTTGATTCATTTTTCATCTCTTGTCATAGCCTGTCCTTCCTGCGCCCCCCTGCTTGCCATGGATTTGTAATGGATGATTTCAATACGTATTTTTTTGTGTTATTTGTATGTGTGTTGGTGGACGGGGGTATTTTATGCCTCATACCTCCACTCCCAAACGTCACCTGAGAGAACTGGTTGTATAATTTCACCTTCAAGACAGTGACTGAACTGTATTTTCAAAGGAGGAAGAAGGCTGAGAAATGTAAAGTAAATAGACTATGAATGCTGCCTATGCCCAGCGGGTTCTCCTGGGAGTTATCAGATGGAGGTGGCCAGGCTTGTCTTCCTGGTCTTATCTTCGTTTGTGTGGCAGTCACTTAGTCATCTGATGTCAAGGTTTGAGGGGGAAGAGTCTAGCCTGCCAATCAGGTTGCAGTTTGATGATCTCATTTGGAAGCAAGAGGGAAATAAAAATCTCACTGGAGCACACATACACAAGCAGCTACACTGATGGAGCCAGAATCCTGGGCATAGAGGAGCCACATGGAGACAAACACCAGCACTGAGAGGCTTCCACTGCCACTAGATCCACAAGACTATCCACCCACTGGTCTGTCATCTTTCTTCCTCCATTCGGTGTCACTGCATGTGTTGTGTGAGTCTGAAGGTGCATTTAACATTTATAGACTGGTAACCAACATATGTGTTACTATTGGATGGATGGAGTTGACCTGGACTGGACTGGAATGTTTTCTTAATATCTGATTGCTCTTTGATAGAAAGTTCTCTCTTTATATCACACACAAGCACACACACAAAAGAAAAACTGCCTAACACGGAAATCCTTCCTTCCCTTCAGCTCTCATTCTCCCACTCTCTGCTTCTTTCCTATTCCCTTCCTCCTCTCTCTTTCCCCCTTTCCTTCTTCTTTCTTCCTATATAATGAAGTCCTTCAACAATTGAGCAATTATTCCTAGCAACAATAAGCCATTGCACAGATGATCGGTAACACAGAGTATATCAAAGGGATGACTGACTACTCCCTTTGAAGAAATGGAGCTGCAGCCAGGAATAACCTGTGTGGCTATCAACTAGAAAAGTAGAACCTGAGCTTTCTGCTTATTAAAATGAGCAGAGTTTCTGTCTTTCACTCCACCAGTGCATGTAAGTGTTACTAATCTCTCATGAGCTTCAGGTTGGAATCAAGAAAGCTTGACTCAAATCAAGGTTGGAATCTGAGATCAACATTCTCCTACTTTGCCCAAGTCATGCATTCTGTACCCAGCACATCTGTACTCAGTATAATCTGCACTACAGGTCTAATATCTCTCCCTTCTATCTGGAGTGAGAACATTATGATGTCTGCCATAAGTGCGCCACAACTGTTATCTATCATCATGTGTTCTTTCCCAATGGCCAGATGAGTCATGTTACAAGGACAAGCCATTCTAGTTTCCCAAGACTCTTCCAATTCTAGTTCCACCTGGACAGACATTCCATCCTTATAGTCACATGAGGACAGTGGATGACCCTAGCTTCTGGCCAGGGTACAGGAAAGCACTACAGGAATTAGACCAAGAACCACTAAAACCCTTAAACAAAAACACAAACTCCCTGCATCAAGTTGATTCCGAGTCATAGAGACCCTGTAGGACTGGGCAGAACTGCCCTTTGTGGATTTCTGAGACTGCAGCTCTTCCTCTCATCTTTCACCTGAGGAGTGGCTGGGTCTCAAGGGATACCTGACTGTGCTCCTACCACCACAGTGGAGTGGGTAGGATCTCAGCAATAAGCTGGAAGGGTTTCCCTCTTCTTGGTGTGGTGGGCCAGGAAGAGTTTCCCTGGTCCACCTAACTCTTGCTCCCCTAGGAAAGCAGCCACTTCACGAAAAACCCTTCAAAGCCCATAAAGGCCAAGATGCCATCTCCTCTGTGACTCTCTTTGAAGTATTGACATTATGATTATTTGTATTTTGTATCTATAATTCACATTTGTTTTTCCCAAACTTTAGCCAATTTGCTAAAATTTCAGAATTCTAAAGTTTGAATCGTATACATCAGGCATACATTGAATCTGTACATCTAGTACAATATTTCCTTTTGCTTTGTGGGTGGGGAGAGGATGAACAGACCTAGTTAGCTAAGAGGATATTTCTTGGGACAGAAGCCTTGTCCTGGTCACATGCGTTGCTCTTCTCCCAGCAGAGGTGCTTGGCATCAGAGTATTGCTGCGTTGTGTCTCTCAAAATTTAGGTTGAAGTTCCATTCTTCAGGCTGTAGAGTGACGCTACTTGGGAAAAAAAAGTGCTTGCTTCTCTTCTTGATGAGGCCTCTGCTGAGTAGGCTGGGTCCTCAACCTAATCCCTCCTTAATTGCCCACGCTAACCTCACTCTATCAACTTGATGCCAACTCTCTGCGACCTGTAGGACAGGGCTGAACTGCCCTGTTGGTTTTTGAATCCGTAGAATGTTCACTAGACAACATCGGGCGCATTCGGGGTAGTATGGCCGTAGACAAAATTTTCGCTAGAACAGTGTCTCATTTGTGTAGTGGCTGGTGGTTTCAGACTTCATGCCTTTGAAATAACAGTCCAATTCCTAACCCACCACACCACCAGCACTCCATACTTTCTTTTTAATGGCTCCTTATATAAAGACAGGAGTCCTGGGCTACAATGTGTGTGATCAGCAGTTGAAAATGACTAGCAGCCACTAAGGAGAAAGACTGAGCTTTCTACTCCTCTGAACGGATACAGTTTTAACATCAGCTGGGGGGCCAGAAGTGACTTCATAGCATTCAGTTTGGCTTTGGGTTATGAAAAGACATCATAGACACATAGAAAGAAACACATTGAAAGCTGTATCAGTGAGTAGCTTAGGGCTTACATGGAGCTACAGAAGTCAAGAGGAATAAGTAGTTCCTCCTCTAGCAGGCAGAAGGACCTAACCTTGCCTAGCATTGAATTCAGACTCCTAGCCTCCTCTCCATTGGAGGATCCAAGAAAGAAAAAATAAAAGACCCTTGAGGCGATGGATGGACATGGTAGCTACAGCAACAAACCCCAAGCACATCAACAGTTGTGAGCATCAAATCAGACGATGTTCTGTTGAGTAAGAACCCCCTTGATGGCACCTAGCAATAACAACAAAATACATTTCTGTTCTCGACATCCATATGCTTGTAATGGCTGAGGGAGTAAGCAATGAGAAACCTAGGATGAACGCTCAAATATTGCTTTCGAGTCTCAATGCTTGCTCATTGATTTCTTCATTTCTTCCTCCTGCCCCTTCCATCTCATCCTCCCTCAGAATTTAAGGCTGACAACATTGTCCCAACAGTCTCCATCTGCAATTGTCCATCAACAGGGAATGACACTACTGAGATCTCATCATGGTTTTCCAAGTCCACATTCTGGTCTCCCTCTGCTTTGTATTCCTGTTGCAGTCATCCCTGGATGCAGGTAAGTGCATCCCCTCCCCCTTATAAATTTGTGAAAAGGGCACCAATTCTGTCCTTGAATGTCTTACTCTCCACAAGCATTACCAGTGGCTGTGATCTGATTCCATTTTTCTTTTCAGAGAAGCACTTGCTAAGCAGTAGGTATGTGTAGAAGAGGGAGGTGAGGGTGCCAAGGGGAGGGGGGAGGATTGTTCTCAGATGAGATCAGCTGCATCCAGAATGGTATGGCCAAAGATGAGGATTGTTCTCAAGAACACAAAATCACAGAATTTTTTTTCAAAGATCTCTTCAAATCTGTTGATATACTTTCCTGGCCAATCTCTGGGAAAATACCCCCATGGATTAGGATTCACGATACAAGTTCTCATGGTGACTGTGCTTCAAATTTTCATGCTGGGCTGTCCACATGGTGGCAGGAGGCATCCCAGATTCTCAGTCAGGGAAAGCAGCTGGATGGGTACACTGGGTTTCAGCACTTGTTCCATCACCACTGCTAGGGGATCTCTGTCAGCCATGTAGATTCTGTAGCATTTCATAACTCAGTTTGGAAAATTTTTCCTTCCTTGTTTTCGCAGAAACGAGCCCTGGTGGAGTAGTGGCTATGTATAAGGCTGCTAACTGCAAGGTCAACAGTTCAAGTCCTCCAGTTGCTTCAAGGGAGAAATAATTTGTCTTCTACTCCCATCAACAAGTCTG
The DNA here is from genome assembly GCA_004026705.1 of Nesogale talazaci. Lineage (NCBI taxonomy): Eukaryota > Metazoa > Chordata > Mammalia > Afrosoricida > Tenrecidae > Nesogale > Nesogale talazaci. The sequence goes on along the minus strand of PVJH01020448.1, from coordinate 29,913 downwards.
GTCTACAAATCCCACATGGGCAGTTCTATGCTGTTGTATAAGGTCTCTATGAGTAAGAATCAACTCTACGGCAGTGAATTTTGTTCTTGACTTTGCCTCCTCATAAAAGGTCCCTGGTAGCATTGTGGGTTCTGTAGGTTCATAACAGTTCATTAAAAGATTAACAGTTTGAACCCACCAGCTACTCCTTAGGAGAAATCTGAAGCTTTCTACTCCATTAAAGATTGACAGCCTCAGAAAAACCATAAGGGGCGATTCCAACCTTTCCTGTAGGGTCACTATGAGTCAGAATTAACTCCATGTCCGTGAGTCTGGTATTCTGGGTGGTTGGTTGGCTGGTTGGTTGGTCGGTTGATTGGTTGGTGAGTCTCTGGGTTATCTCATAGGATGTCAGACCTGCATGAAGCAGTGATAGACAAGCTGCAAAGCCCATGCAGACAGAAGCAGCTGTCATTCTTATCATGATTTCCAAGGACCTAGCATGGTGTTGGGGTCACTTAAATCCAGAAACTAGATGGCAAACACTCCCCTCCAAAATGTATTTCCTGGGTTTCAGATCTCATGGCAGTTAAGAGGAGGTGTGAACTGAGGACTTTGTGGGGAGGGCAATCAACATTCACCAATTAGATGTGTCTGATAGTTGAATGGAAAACCAATCGGTTCACAAGCTTTCATCCAAATAAGGATACAACCTTTTGTAAAATGATGCGATCTGAATTACATCCACTAGTGGTAATGCATTTGGCTGCAACCCATGAGATCAGCAGTGTGAATTCAAAATGGGAGAAAGATGGTTCTTTTAACTCTCAAAAGCAGTTATAGTCTGAGAAACTCACAGGGGCACTTCTACCGTGTCCGATGGAGTCAGTGTCAGTCAGCATCCACTCAATAGCAGTCAGGGTGTTTACTTTTGTGTTTTGGGAAGTGGTCATTTCTTCCTGCTGGCTTTTGGGCGAAGAGGAGCGGTTCAGGCAGGGCACTGGGATTCCTGGTCAGGCACAGGACCAAGGGGTTGATGTTGCTGTAGCAGCATTTGGTTGACTGCTCTGCGGGTGACTTCACGGAGTCGGTTCTGCAAGAGCTGGATGAGACAAGGGGCGACAGATAACAGAATTATAACAAACATTAGCGGTCCTACTATGGGAGCAAGGACAGAGCACAGAGAAGAATTCCACCAGGAGGAAGTGTCACCAGCATTTCGTGGAGTATCCTGCAGCTCGCGACTCAGCTTATGCAATGTTTGGACTCTGTTCTCGACTGCCGTGGACTCATTGATGTAGTAGCAACACTCTTCTTGGAGAAAGAGGCAGGTGCCTCCCTTTTCTGCTGGGATGAGATCCCAGGCTCGGCGGTTCTGTAAGGTAACTTGGGCAAGTGAGGTTATTTGTCTTTGGAGAGAAGCTAGGGACTCGGTGGAGGCATCGATGGCCAGCTGGAAGCGGGTGGCTAACTCATTTGTTGTTATGACCGAGTGTCCAAGTGCTCCGTCACCCAGTCCTACCGCCACTGTAGATGAGGCCAAGGAAAGGCCTACGACGACTGAGAGAAAAACTGCTTTTTTAGTTTGGCAATCACAGACTTAGAGATACCTATTCTGAAATTCAACCGGGTTGTATGTCGTGAGTTGCCGGACCAAGGTGACTGGTAGACACAAAAGGTTTGAAAAGGAGCTGATATTTAAATATTTGATAAGTGTCTGATTACACCAAAAGAAAATTCCCTCCAGGGCCTCCAGCGACTGGGAGGTCGGTTGGGTGTTGTTACATAGCTGGGTGGACACATTGGAGTAGCAGAAGGGGGCCTGCATGGCCTGAGGTGCCATGTATAAGGGTACCCACAGATGAGGGCAGTCTGGACTCTTACTGGTGAGGGTGCAGTTGAACACGGACACCGGGACAGAAGCTAAGGGAGGACGCTCTTGAGCCACGCACATCAGACATCCGGAGAGGCTGAAAAGTGCTGGGGTCTGCATTGGGGTTGAAGAGGGACCCGTCAATTCCCACCACAGAGACCTGGGAAGGGAAAGTGGGCCCTGAGTAGGAAGGCAGCACAGAATAGGTAGCCCTCGTATCCACTGAAAAAGAAATGGATTTTCCCGCTACCTGGAGCATGACCCTGGGCTCGGCGAGGGTTCCCGGAGTCGAGGAGCCAGGGTCGCTTCAGTCCGTGAACTCAAGCAACTCCATACATGCCAGCTTTGCATCTGAAGCTGCCTGGATCTCGGCTCCTCGGCTTCGCGGGGCTGAGGGGAGAGCCAGGGTCGGGCAGTCCGACTTTCAGTGATCTTCCTGCTTACACAGGGGACATGGCTTGGTAGGAGGCTCTGGGTTGGGGCAAGCTTTAGCCCAGTGGCTACCCTTGTCACACTTGAAGCAGGTACCAGGCGAAAGGCGCTGTCCCCCAGGTGGGGCGCAGCATTGGACGGGATGTCCTGCCGGCCTCAGGGCTGCTACCAGGGCTTGGGTTTGGAGGCTTACCTTCTGCTGGAGCCTCGCCTGGCGAGCCGCTTTGGCCGTTTTTTTTTTCCGAGTGTTGAAAAATTTAAATGCCATTTTTACCAGGTCCTGTATGGGAGTTTCAGGGCCACCCTCAGCCTTTTTTAGCTTTTTTCTAATATGTCGGGCAGATTGGGAAATGAAATAAGAGGCTAAGACGTTGGCACCATTTCTTGACCCTGCGTCTAAACGAGTGTACCGGACTAGGACTTCCTGAAGGCGATTGAGAAAGAGGGCTGGGTTTTCATCTGCTTTTTGAGTCACTTCCCTGAGCTTGTCATAGGTGACTACTTTGTTTGAGACAGTCATGCCCCTGAGAAGGTGCCGGAGCATGAGGTTTCGGTGAGGGACATTGGAACCCTGGCCTAATTGATATTTCCAATCTGGGTTTTCCCTGGGGATGGCTGGCTCCTCTAAGGGGACAGTATTGTCAATGACATGGTCTCTGTCAGCTTGCTCTCTGCCAGAGTCTGTGATGCAGGCATGTTTGTCTGCAGATAGATTGGAGGCTAGAATGACCTGGATATCATGCTAGGTTAAATCATAAGTTTGGAAAAGGTGTTGGAATTCCTTGATATATCAGGAGGATCGGCAGAAAAAGAACCCAAGCGAATTTCAATCTGAGAAAGATCTTGAAGGGAAAAGGGGACATGGACCCGAACTAAGCCCTCCGCGCCAGCCACCTCTCGTAGGGGGAGAAGAGTGGCTGGGAGCTGCTCACGGGAGGTATGGTAAGAGCGGGTATGGGAAGAAACAGGGGAGGGTAGAGGGTGGGGATCTGGGAAATTGGGGGTCTAAGTAGATTTCGGGGTAGGTGTTGATGCAGGTGTAGGGGCAGAGGGGGTTGTCGGCGGTGGAGGTTGATAGGGTGGGGGGAAGGGAGCGCTTAGGAGTTCAGGCGGTTCATTGGCGGAGGGAGTCAGGGAGAGTTTGGGCAGCGACAACTGGGCTAGGAGGATTTGATGGGTGGAACAATGGTTACAGAGGTCAGGGCGGGAACGCAAATCCCAGAAAGCCTGCACGTAGGGGACTTCAGAATCCTTATTTATCCTCCTACAGAAATTGTCCAGGTCCTGTAGAACGTTGAAATCAAAAGTGCCAGTTGGAGGCCAATGTGACTGGTTATCGAGCTGATACTGAGGCCAGGCAACTTGGGAGAGAAAAATGAGTTTTTTTTCTTTCTCAAGGTGTGCGCATAACCCAGACCAGAAAAGTTTTTTAAGAGGCACCCTAATGGGGTTGAAGGATCAATTTTGGATTGCGCAGTGCCCATGGTGAGGATAGAGTTTTGAGGAGAGCAAGAAACAGGAACTTAGAGACACTGCAGGAGAGCAAAAATGAGGACAAAGTATATCCTGAGACAGAAACTGAAAGGCCACATAGGAGAGGGATAATGGGGAGAGAGGAGGACCAGATATTGCGAGACCCTGGGCGGGCAGTCCCGTGAACAGGAGAAAGAATGCACGCTGGAGAGCTGGGTTTCTGGTTAGGCAAGCAGGACCAGACAGGAATCATCAAGGCGTCCCTCAATGAATTCTGAATGGGACATAACGGGAGCAGAGAGAGATTAGCCAGACGTCTCCAGTGTAACCACTTCTCCAAAACCCCTGGGGTCTACAGGGGAGTTTTCCAGGCCTGGCCACATCTCTGCAAGAAAACTCTGGTGGAGCTTGCTAATTAGAAACCCAGCAGGGGAGAGAGAGGGAGAGTCAGTGGTGGAGAGACAAAGAACTCACCAGGCCAGTAGGGTGAGCGCTGCGCCTGAAGGTCCTGGAAATTTAGGGGAGAGAGGGGAGAGCCACACACCTCTCCCGGGTTTCAGCACCAAAATATAAAGTTTATTTGGACACAAAACAGAACTGGAGACCCAAATTGGAAGTTTTAAGGCAGGCTTTATTCGGGAAGTTTGCGGGCGGGTTCAGCAGCTCGGGGGAAAGGAGCTGACGAAGCTGCGCCAAGGGAACAAAGGAAGAGTTTTTATACCCCCCTGACAGCATAGCTGTTAGTCTTCAAGGGAAGGGGGTGCATTTTTTGATCTGTCACTTCTCACACAAATGATGTGTACCCAGCGATATCTCTTCTTTGGGCAGTTGGCTGTATCAGATAAGTGTTACTCGGAGGAGGTCAGGGAATGGGTTGGGTAAACATCCCTCTGAAGAGAGGTCAGGGTGACTTAACCTTTGGGAGGATGGGGCTGGTATATCTTTTAGAGACAGGCAGATATCTGGATTCCAGACACAGAGGGAGAAACAGAGGTTAAGTGCAGGAAGGGGTTGGCAGGAATGAGCTCTGAGATGGGGTGCTATATCTAAAATGGAGTCCCTTGTGCCAAGACCAGACACCTTGAAACACTGCCTTCTCTTGACATGGGTTCTTACTGCCAACTGGGACATTGGTAGGGCCTTCAGTCCATAGACACTCAGAGTGGACGCATTTCCTCAAATTCAAGATGACCATGTTCCCACCGGTGTTGCTTTAGTGTTTCTGGGGAGACCGCCCCTGGCTGGCCTCCTGCAGGATCCAAGATACTCCCCCAGCTCTGGAGGGGCCAGGACGGCACTGCTTTCCATGGCGGTACCTGAACAAAAGCTGTCAGAGTCTTTTCTGCCCTGCCTGCCAAGGATGCCTTCAACCGCTGATGTCAGGCATTTTGAAAGTAGAAAGGAGTGTCCCTTACAGCCAGTTAGGATGTCCCCCATGCAGGCTCTCCTTGGGACCACGTAATTACACATTGAAGGAACATATGTGGGGACTTGGGTAGCCATTCCTGGCACCAGCATGTATTTCAGAGAGGTACTGCCATCCCCGGGAGAGATCTTCACTGGAGTCTATTCTTTTAGGATCCACTCAGACATCACTTACCTCCATGCGGCACATACATTCCAAAGTATTTGAGAAACAGAACAAAGATCAACAGAGCAAATTGGTAACTTTGTCGTCCAGGCATTTGTTGGTCTTGGAGGGTGAAGCATGCTGTTGTTCCCCAAGAACTGTGTCCATCTCTATCTGTTTGGTTTGCTCCCAGCATTGCGCAGCTCCCATGGCTCACAAATGTCATTCTTTAAGGCCCTTTGCCTTCCCTTCTATGGTCCAGAGCTTCTCGTTTGGGGACTTAAATGAGCCCCACCCCCAGGCTCTCTGAGCTGCCCTCACATTGGCACTAGCACATGGAGGCTATTGAATAACAAAAGGAAAGGTAGCCTGGTCCTCATGCTGGTTGGGAGGCTTATGTCCATATCCCACAGAAAAGAGGACTGCATCCCTGGGCTTCCAAGAGTTTTCCAGGAATGGGGAGCTGATATCAGGAGCTCAAGTGGGAAAACAATGCTTTGAAAATGATGATGGCAGCATACTTGCAAATGTGCATGACACTTTGAAGAATGGACAGATTATGACAATACATGCAAGAGTCCATGAAAAAAGTATTTAAAAAAAAACAGATGAAGGGAACCCATGATGTGAGATGCAGAGACTGACTCAGGACTGAGAGCAGAGGTCTTCAAGGGCTTGGGTGTTAGAGGCTTGTCAGGCAGGGAAGGAAACTGAGTCAGGAAACAGGCCCTGTCTGCACATAAAACCTCATAAGGAATTTGGAATTTGCTCCTATTGCCACAGGGGATGGTATGCTCCCACCACCACCTCCACCATCACCTCGTTTTTAAAAACAAAGATGCTGAAGAGTGGTGAAGATTGCAGCAGGGCCCAAGCAGGAAGTGAATGCAGAGTCCTTTTGCTAAGAGGTCAAGGTGGCTTGGTGAGCAGGAAGGGGCTCTGCCTGCTCCCTCTGCCTCCAGATGCCTGCAGCAGACCCGCCAAAGGCCACAGTCCAGCCCCAAGAGTGACTCACTTTTCAGTTAGCAGCTGAACATTCAGTTAGCATCGCCCTGGGACTTCACAGCAGTAGAGGGGTCTTTCAAGTGTGTGGGAGCCTCAGGGGTCTAATGGGTTACCCATTGGGCAGCTAACCATCAGGTCAGCACTTCAAAGTCGCCAGGAGAAGGAAGAGGCTTTCTGCTTCTCCCACAATGGTTTACAGCCTCCAACACCCACAGGATTCAACTCTGCCCTTGGGATTGCTGTGAGTCAGCATCAACTGGACGGCGGTGGGTGGGGGGGGGGGGGGGGGGGGGGGGGGGGGGGGGGGGGTTGGGAGTGTCGTATCATCTTTATATAGACATAATAATAATATAATAAGGTTGTCGAAGAGTCAACGCTAACTGATGGCTACACCCCACCGCCACCCCTTCCCCAATATGTGTCAGAGGAGATCTGTGACCTAGAGAGATGGTCATGGCAGATGTTTGCTTGTCCATGATGGCTCTGGTAGTTTGGGGGGTTACCTTGAGGTCAGTGTTTCATCTTGAGTTTATTATTGTGCATGGAATGATGTAAAGGTCTTGTTCCATTTTCTGCAGGTAGAGAGCCATGGTTTTCCAGCACCACTTGTTAAACAGGGTATATGTTCCTCATTTGATATTTTGGGGGCCCTTATCAAAGATCCGTTGTCTGTATGCTGATGATTTTATGTCTGGGTTTTCAGTTCTTTTCCATTGGTCTGACTATCTGTCATTATACCAATACCAGGCAGCTCTGGCTGCTGTGGATTTAAAATATGTTCTATAATAAGATAAAATAAGCCCTCCCTTGGGGATTTCTGGTGTTATTGGAGACTCGTAACCTGTCTGTAGTTGCCGAGCTTTGCCAATTAGGAAAACCATGTGGGAGTGCATTTTTATCCACGTGGGCCAGGCCGGGGTGCAGATGGGCAATGCCTGCTGGGAGCTATACTGCCTGGAGTACAACATCGAGTCCAGTGGCACCACGTGCAGCAGCAAGACCCTGGGCAGTGGTGATGACCCCTTCAACACCTTCTTCAGTGAGACGGGAGCTGGTAAACCCGGGCTGTCTTTGTGGACCTGGAGCCCGCAGTCATAGATAGTGTAAGAACTGGCATTTATACTCAGCTCTTTCACCCCGAGCAGCTGATTAATGGCAAGGAAGACGCTGCCAACAACTATGTCCGGGGCCACTACACCGTGGGGAAGGAGATCATCGACCTGGTGCTGGAGTGGATCCGAAAACTGACAGACCAGTGCACCGGGCTCTAGGGTTTCCTGATCTTCCATAGCTTTGGGGGCGGCACTGGCTCAGGCTTCACCTCCCTGCTGATGGAGAGGCTCTCGGTAGACAATGCCAACAAGTCCATGCTGGAGTTTGCCATCTACCCTGCCCCACAAGTGTCCACAGCGGTGGTCGAGCCCTACAACTCCATCCTGACCACGCACACCACCCTGGAGCACTCAGACTGCGCCTTCATGGTGGACAACGCGGCCATCTACGACATCTACCAGCGCAACCTGGACATGGAGCGGCCCATCTACACCAACCTCAACCGGCTCATCGGCCAGATCGTGTCCTCTATCACGGCCTCACTGCGCTTCGATGGCACACTCAACATGGACCTGACTGAGTTCCAGACCAACCTGGTGTCCTACCCGCACATCCACTTCCCCCTGGTGACCTACTCGCCCCATCATCTCAGCCGTGAAGGCCTACCACAAGCACCTCTCTGTGGCTGAGATCACCAATGCCTGTTTCAAGCCGGCCAACCAGATGGTCAAGTGTGACGCTCGCCATGGCAAGTACATGGCCTGCTGCATGCTCTACCGTGGGGACGTGGTACCCAAGGATGCCATCGCCACCAGCAAGACCAAGCGCACCATCCAGTTTGTGGACTGGTGCCCCATGGGTTTCAAGGTGGGTATCAACTACCAGCCCCCAACAGTGGTGCCAGGGGGAGACCTGGCCAAGGTACAGCAGGCCGTGTGCATGGTGAGCAACACCCCCGCCATCGCCAGGGGCTGGGCCCGCCTGAACCACAATTTCGACCTGATGTATGCCAAGTGGGCTTTCATGCACTGGTACGTGGGCAAGGGCATGGAGGAAGGAGAGTTCTCCAAGGCCCGTGAGGACCTGGCCGCCCTGGAGAAAAATTACGAAGATTATGAAGAAGTGGGCACAGAGTCCATGGATGGCAAGAATGAGAGTGAGGAGTTCTAGGGGCCCTGGTCAGGCCTGTCGTCTCCCTGTGTGCCCACCCTTGCTCCACAAATACAGTTGCTATGACATGCAAAAAAAGAAGAAAAATTAAGCCCTCCCATTGTGTCCTTCTTCTAGAGGTGTTCTCTCATACTTCGGGGCTTCTTCCCTCTCCATCTGAAGTCAGCAATCAGTTTATTCTTTTCTTTAGGGAAAGATGAGGATAATTGTATTGGGATTGCATTAAACTTATATAGTGCCTTGGGCAGAACTGACATCTTTATTGAGTCTTCCAATCCATGACCTTGACATATTCTTCCATTTGTTGAGGTACCTATGGTTAATTGCAATAGTGTTCTACAGTTTTCCTCATATATATCTTTTGTTCTTTTAGTCACGTATATCCCTAGACATTTCAATTTGTATTTGGTTATTGTAAAGGGTATCACCTTTTTGATTTCCTATTCTTTGGTCTTATCCAATATGTATAGATGTCCAGTAGACTTTTCTTTGTTGACCTTGTATCCTGCCACTATGCCCTATTCCTCTATTGCTTCAAGGCCCCACCTTGTAGAGCCCTTGGAATTTTCCATATATAAAATCATATCATCTGAAAATAATGAGGGCTGTGCCCCGGTGATGTAGTGGTTGTGCATGGGACTGCGGCCTACTAGGATAGAGTTTCAATTCCAGCAGCAGCTCCACAGGAGCAAATGCTTGGCCTCCTACTCCCACCACCAGAGGGCAGTGATGCCCCCCCAAAAAAAAAACAAAAAGAAAATAATGATAGTTTCACCTCTTCCTTCCTTAGGCAAATACCTTTGATGTCTTTTCTTTGCCTTATGCTGTTGGCTGAAACCTCTGTATAATGTTAAATAAGAGCAAGAATGAAAGTCATCCTTGTCTGGGTCCCCTTTTCAGTGGGATTGTGTTTGTCTTTTCTCCATTGACTACCACATTAATTGTTTGCTTTTGCATATATCGCGTATATTATCTTGAAGGATTTCCTTTCCATTCCTATCTTCATGAATTTCTTAAACAGGAATTGGTGTTGGATGTGATTGAATGCTTTTTCTGCATTTATCAATATTATCATGTGGTTTTTAGTTTTTCATGTCAATATGACAAAATTTACTAATGGTCATTCGTATGTTGGACCATACCTGCTCCATGGTATGAATCCGACTTGGCCATGGTGAATTATTTGTTTTTAATACTTTTGCATTCTATTGGTCAGTATTTTGTAAAGGATTTTTGCAAAAACTTCCTTGGGGATATTGGTTTGTAGTTCAGGATTCTTGTGGGAGCCTTCCCCAGCTTCGGTATCAGAGTTATACTAACTTCATAGAAGGAGTTCTGAAGTTTGCCCTCTTTTTCTATGTTTTTTTTTAGGGCATCACTGCCCAGGTGGTGGGAGTAGGAGGCCCAGCCTTTGCTCCTGTAGAGCTGGAATTGAACCTCCATCCCAGTGGGCCGCAGTCCTGCGCACAACCACTACGCCGCCAGGGCTCAGCCCCTTTTCCTATGTTTTGAAAGAGTTTGTGGATTGGTGCCAGTTCTTCCCTGAATGCTTGTTAGAATTCTCCTGTGAAGCCATCTGGTCCACGGGATTTTTTTTTTCGGTTCGTAATCCCTTGATAAACTTGTCTATTTTTTCTATTGCTATGGGTCTTTTCAGATTCTTGATATCCAAAAGGAATAATCTAGAGAGAGACTGTTGTTCCCCAAATTTGTCCATATATTTCAACTTGTTAAATTCATTGGAATATAGTCCCTCAGAGGACTATGTAATTATACTTTTGATTTATTAAGGTCTGTTATAAAGTCCCGTGTTTCATCCATCATCCTTTGCTATTCATATTTGTTCCCTCCTTCCTTTGGTTAAGTTTGCCAGTGTTCTGTCAATTCTGTATATCTTTTTAAAGAACCAACTTTTAGCAGCATTCATTTTTTTCCATCATTTTTTGTTTTTTCCTCTCCTGAATCTGAACTCTGATTTATATTATTTCTTTTATCTTGCTCTTAATAGAATTGTCCTATGACTCTGCTCTAGTTGTTGTAAATTTTTTTCCAGCATATCAATCATAAGCCTCTCTTCCTTTTTCAGGTATGCATGTATTACTACAAAACTTCCTCTGATAACTGCCTTTGCTGTGTCCCATCAGTTTTAGTATGTTGTGTTCTCATTCTTGCTGGTTTCTAGCAAATTTTTAATTTCATCTCTGGTCTGGGTCTCTATGCACTCCTTTTGCAACAGAGAGTTATTCATCCTCCAATTGTTTCCTCTTGCTTTCTTCATCTTCCTTTGGCTATTTTCCAGCCTTATAGCACAGGATCAGTGAGAGAGGTATGTATAATGTTATGTGCTTAAATTAATGTAGATTCACCTCCTCTATCATAGCAGTTGGGCTGAGATTTAGGGAAATACAAGGAGGTTGGACCAAACCAGGGATGTACATGTTGGGTCCAACAAAGTAATGGGAGAAGGGAAGGGAGAAAAAGGAGGTTCAAAAGTGAAAGAATAACAGAGGAAGTGGAGCACTAACTCAGACAGGGGGAGATTACTGGTCATGTCTCTACAGAAGCTGGAGTGGGTACACAGACCCTACCATGAAGCACACAACGATGAGCACAGTGTGAATACAGGGAAGGATGCATGAAAAGAGAGAGCTACAGGGCTGGACCCAGCCAGAGCCAGACTGATTCCCTCCATGGAATGGACATGGCAGAGAAAAGTTTGTGGGGAGGGGCCAGCAAGCCACACCCAAATGGAGACAGGCCAGCAGGGAGGAAGAGAGGGAGAGCCAGTCCGGTCCCCATGCTGGCCCACGATGCGCAGAGGACTACGCCTTTGGGAAACTAATGGGTCACAGAGGGGACTGGGAAAACAATAACGTGTCACACTGTCTCCTTACTGAAGAAGTCAGTGATGGAGGACATTGAGGAGGTTACATGGTGTGGAAGCAATGTGGTCTGAGGCCCAAAAATGGACCAAATCAAGAAAAGAACACTCCTGGATGGATAGTCGAGAGGGGAGAACAATGGAACCAACAGTTCCTGAGGGACATGAAAGGGGGGGAAGAGGGGAGTGGACAGGCTCAGGGATTGAGGGGGGGACAACAAGTGGTCTGGAATCGGTGGTGAGGAGTGTGTGGGAGTCCTGGTAGGGCTTAATCAAGGGTAATGTAAGTAAGAGGAAGTAATGAAACCCAAATTAAGGCTGAGAATGATAGTGGGACAGGAGAAAGGTAGAAGGAAATACAGGAAAGAACTAGGAGGCAAAGTACACTTGAAGGTCTAAACACAGCAAGTACAGAGTTAAATATAACTATTTATGATAAAGAGGAAATAAATGTAGGTACATATATTTATAAGTTTAGTACTAAGGTAACAGGTGGACATTGGGCCTCCACTCATGCACTCCCTCAATGCAAGAACACTTTGTGCTATTAAACGGGTATTCCATGATGCTCACCAGTCCAATGCAATCACTGAAGTCAAAGAAAGCTGTTGGCGCCAAGCTATCAAAAAAATATAATGTCTGGGGATTTAAAAGCTTGAATATAAACAAATGGCCATCTAGCTGAGAAGTAACTAAGCCCACAAAGAAGAAATGCAACAGCCAGTGTGGTCATGAGATCTCAAAAGGATCAGGTCTCAGGCATCAAACAGAAAAAAATAGATATCACTAAGAGTTCACCTTCCTAAGACAATCGCTGAGGACATGTGGGGGCATGAGCCAGAGTGGTGAAGAAAGCTGATGGTGCCCAGCTATCAAAATACATAGCATCAGGGTTCTTAAAGACTTGAAGGTAAACAATGGTCATCTAGCTGAGGAGCAACAAAGCCCAATATAGAAGAAGCACACTAGCTTGTACGACCGTGAGGTATAGAGAGAATCAGGTATCAGGCTCAAAGAATAAAAATCATGTCATTATGTGCCCACCCTCCCGATATAATTGCTGAAGATAAATAGGTGCAAACGCAGAGTGGAGGACGCTGACGGTGTTTAGTTACCAAATGATGAAGTGTCTGGAGTCTAAAAGACTTGAAGGTAAACAAGTGGACAGTAGCACAGAAGCAACAAAGCCCACATGGAAGAAGCACACCAGTCTGTGTGATCATGAGGTGTCGAAAGCAGCAGGTTTCAACCATCAAAGAATAAGATCTCACTGTTAATGAGGGGGAATGCAGGGTGGGGACCCAAGGTCCATTGGTGGGCAACTGGATACCCTCTTGCAGAAGAGTCATGTGGAGGAGAAGAGCCAGTCAAGGTGCAGTGAAGTAACAATGAAACATACAACTTTCCTTTAGTTCTTCCTAAAGGCTTCCTCCCACCAACTATCATGATCACAACTGTACCTTACAAGTCCAGCTGGACTGGAAGAGGTACATTGATACAGATGGGAACTGGAAATACTGGGAATCCTGGATATATGAGCCCTCAGGACCAGTAGTGAGAGTGGAGTTGCTGGATGGGTGGAGGGAAGACGGGGTAGAGAGGGGAAGTCAGTTACAAGAATCTACACATAACCTCCTACCTGGAGGACGGACAGCAGAGGAGTGGGCAAGGGGAGACATCAGACAGTATAAGATATGAAAAAATAATTTATAAAGTATTGAGGCTTGGTGGGGGAGGGGTAGCAGGGAGGGAGGGGAAGAGACGAAATGCTAATGTCAAGGTCTCAAGTGAAAAGCAGATATTTGAGGAATGATGATGGTAGTAGGCATGCAAAGATGTTTGACACAGTATATGTATATATATGGACTATAATAATTGATGTACAATCCCCCAATAAAATGATTAAAATAAAAAACTTGTCTTGGAAAAAGCAGTCATCTATGGGAGGAGTTGCTCATTGGTTCGGGTTGTTCTACTTGGTGTTCTCTTATTTATGCTTGGTAAGTGCTATTCATCTTCCCAAACTGGGTTGGCAAGGATCTTTTGTAGGGCTGGGTATTCTTGATCTTTTCTTTGTCTGGGAAGACTAACTTCTCCATCTATCTTGAGAGATAATTTGGCTGGGCAGAGGATTCTTCACTTTACATTTTATCCTTCAATTTTTGGACTATGATATTCCCCTCTATCCTCTTACTCACAGTGTCCACTGATAGATCTGAGCATATTCCTATTTGTGCACCTTTATATGTAATTTCATGTTTTCCCCTAGCTGCTCTTATGATTTTCAACTTCTACTCAGAGTTGGATGGTTTAATTATTATGCTTGATAAGTGCTATTTATCTGCCCAAACTTGGTTGGCAAGAATCTTGGTGACTTCTTCTTGGGATTTAATCTAGCTGGTGCTCTTTCAGCCTCCTGAATGGTTGTCTGGTTTTCATTCATTAAGTGAAGTTATCTCACTATTGTTGCAGGTTGTTTCTTTCTTGTGTCTTCCTCTGGTAATCTAATTATTCTGATGCTATTCCTCTTCATAGAATCAGACATAGCTCTTAGATTTTCTTCAGCTCCTCTGATGATCTTATTAGATTTTTGTTCATGCTTGTTAAAGTCTGCTTGGCTGTCCTCTGGGTCGCTGGTGTGGTTCTCTGCTTCCTCCAGTCGAGTGGTGAAGTCTGTGAGCCTGCTACTGGTTTTTGTTATCTTGACCTAATCTCTTATTTTTCCCTTTGGTGTGTAGCCTTTATCTCCTCTCTCATTTCATCTTTTTAATTAATTCTTTCCTTCATGTCCTGTATGACTCCAAGCAGCATTCTGAACATTTCAATCTGTGGCAGATCAAAGTCTGCTTCTTCTATGCATGTTGTTAAGTTGAGGACATCTTCTGCCACTGCCTTTGTTTTCCCTCCTTTTTCATTGAGGTTGTCGGGGCTAATTGCTGTTTGCAATGTGTTGATTTAGAGGAGCCAGGTGGCATTTTCCAGGGAGTCGAAAAGCACTGGCTGTCTTTGGGAGATGCATAGGAATGTTTCTTCAAACTGCCTGCAGATAATTTCACAATAGAATTGGTCTATCATTCTATCCTCATGTGGCTTCATTCTTTCCCTAGTCAACCAGTATTTTGTTATTTGGAGGGCAAATTGAATAGTTCTCTCAAGGCACACAGTTTGGGTTGTTGTGGACCCATGAGGATGGTTCTGTACTGGGGAATCTCACAAAAATCCCTCATGATGTAACCCACAGGAGCTTGTAAGTGCCCGTTTTGGTGTAGAGCACCATGAATTTGGGGTGGAATAGCTCTAGTTAGAGAGATAGCTGTTGAGGTTGGAAAGAGGTTCCAGAAGGAGCTTGGAACATTGGTAAGTGTTTGGCTGAGCTTCCTTAGTCTATGTAAGGCACTATGGCAGGGGTTGGGAAGTCCTCTCAGTCACCATTGTACTACAGAGGACACATAAGAGCTCCCCCTCCCCACCCCCAACACATAGGCAAGATTTCCCAGGAAGAATTTAGGCAGAATAACCCCTGGTGGAGGTAGGTGGACTTTCTCCACCCTGGGGATAATCTAGAGAGGGTGGACATTTCCAACTGGTTGGAAGGCGGCTGTAATGCCCAAGGTCAAAGGGAGTGGTCTGGAGTTCAGCATTGGCATGAGTGAAAAAAAGAAGAGAAAAATAAGAAAAGAGGGAAAAAAACTAAGCCTGCTGAGGCTGTTGGGGGATGGAGAGAAGAAAGAGAAACAAAAGTAACAATAGAGCTGAGCCCCATTCCCTGACTGTAGGGCTGCAAGGATTTACTCCCTGCCCTGAGATGGCAACAAGTTGAGGCTGTGTTAAGTCAATGATGAGGCTAAGATCAAACCCAAACTGGTTTCCACTGTGGTAAGCCAAAAACCCCCAGACTCTCAAGCATATTTGCACATATGTAGCCAACATCATTTTCGAAGCATTCTCTTTCTACTTGAGCCCTTCATACCATCTCCTCATTTTTAACATGCTCCCTCTTCTCCCCTTTCTACTTCATGAATCATTGATACATTATAGATTATTATTTTCATATCTACATTGCCCTCTTTCGCCCTTTACCATTTTCTGTTGTTCACCTCCATGTAAGGAGGTTATATGCTGATCCTTGTGGCCAATCCTCCTTTTTCCACCCATCTTCCCCTTATCCTACTGGTATCTCTACTCTCACTGTTGGCATTGATGGGGTTATCTATCTTGGATTCCCTGCTTTGGGGGCTCGTTTTCGTAGTAGTGTGCATGTTCTGTTCTAATCCAATTTGTAAAGTAGAATGGACATCTTGATAGTGTTGGGTGATGGGATGGATGGACATCTTGATAGTGATAGAAGAGGAAGATAGACATATCTGATCAGAGCATATTGAAGCAAATGAAGGGAGAGGAGGAGAGTGGAGCACATTGTGACCCACCAAGCCTTCAGGATGATACCCTACTCAGAGCAGCCAATGCACAGAGAGGACCATATGACTAACCCCATTATGAAAGACAACATCCCTCACATTCCCCATAGCCTTAGAGAGGACAACACTGGATACATGGTGTGGGAATTGGGCCCCAAAATAGACCCTAAATAAACTTTGGATCAAGCATGTAGCACTCCATCTGATTTGACCAAAAACTCCTAACGGTCAACAAACAGATGTTAGACTTCTTACAAGCTTTTTTGTCACTGGTTTCTTGCTGTTGCTTTGCAACCTTTTGTTGCTTTGCTTTTATCTATTTTTTGTGTGCATATTATAATCTCTGCAGGGCCATCTAGATAAGATAGGGTGGATAATCATTCTTGAAGAGAAAACAACAGGACTGATGATTCCAGGGCCACATGGGAGAGGGAGAGGTGGGGGAAAGGAATTGGTGATAACTAACTCAGGGACAAGGGAACAACAAGTGATGCCAAATCAGCATCAAGGAGGGTGTAAGAGGCCTGATGGGGCTTGAACAAGGGCAATGTTACTGAGAGGGATTACCAAAACCCAAAGGAAGGCTGAGCATGATAGTGGGACAAGAGGAAAGGAAAGGAAAGAACTAGGAAGCAAAGGGTATTTATTGAGGTCTAAGTATAGGCATGTACATATGTAAATGTATGTTATATGATGATGGGGATATAAGTCTCTGTGCATACATCTATAAGTTTAGTACTAAACTATCAGCTGGACATTGGGCCTGCACTCAAGACATTCCTCAATGCAAGAAAATTTTTTCTATTAAACTGACATTCCATGATGCTCATTTTCCCGACATAATCACTGAAGATAAAATGGGTCTGTGGGCAAATGTGGTGAAGAAAACTGATTGTGCTTGGTTATTAAAAGATATAATGTCTGGGTTCTTATAGGCTGAAAGATAAACAAGTGGCCATCAAGCTGAGAAGCAACAAACCCCACACGGAAGAAGCACACCAGCCTGTGTGATCACGAGGTGTCAAAGGGAACAGTTAACATACATCAAAGAACACAAAATTGTAACATTTTGAATTAGAGGGAGGCTCAAAGCACATATAGGCAACTGGACATCCCCAAAGAAAAGTCCAGGGAGGAGATGAGTCAGTCAGGGTGCAATGTAACAATGATGAAACATACAACTTTCTTCCAGTTCTTTAATTGTCCTTCCACCCACTATTATGATCCCAATTCTACCTTAAAAATCCATCTCAACCCAAGGATGTACAATGGTACAGATCAGAAATGGAAACACAGGGAATCCAGAATAGATCAACCACTCAGAACTAGGGGTGAGAGTGGCAATACTGGAAGGATGGCGGGAAGGTGGGATAAAGAGGAGACCAATTACAAGGATCTACAGATAACCCCCCCCCTCCCTGGGGGATAGATAAAAGAAAAATGAATGAAGGGAGATGTTAGACAGTGTAAGGCATCACAAAATAATAATTTATAAATTATCAAGGGTTCATGAGGAACGGGTGGAGAGGAGGGGGTGGAAAAATGAGGAGCTGATACCAGGGATCATGTCAAAATCAAATGTTCTGAGAATGAAGATGGCAAAAAATGTACAAATGTGCTTCACAAAATGGATGCATATATAGACTGTGATAAGAATTAATTGGGGCCCCAATATAAAAAAGATTTAAACACAAGAAGAACTAGAGGAAAGTTGTGCAATTCATCTGCTGCACCCTGAATGACTCAGCTCTTCCTGTGGTTCTTCTGTGAGGGAATGTGCAATTGTCCATAGATGGGCTTCAGGTCTCCACTCCTCATCCTCACCCCACCCCACCCTCTTTCACATAGGTATAATTATGTTCTGGGTCTTTGATGCCTGATGCCTTTTCCCATTGACACCTCATGATTACACAGGCTGGTGTGCTTCTTCCACGTGGGCTTTGTTTCTTCTCAGCTAGATGGTCCTGTGTTTATTTTCAACCCTTAAAGACCGCAGGCAATATCAGCTTTCTTCACCACATTTGCTTATGCATCCATTTTGTCTTTTGTGATCCTGTTGGGCTTCTGTATCTTTCTTAACGCATATGTTGAGATACACATTCCCCAGAAACCTCTCTTAGTTTGTTCACATTATCAATTCATGTTGTTGTTAGGTGCCTCTGAGATGTAACTGACATAAAGTAGCTCTTCATATAGCAGAACAAAAAAAAAAACATTGCACGGTATAACACTGCTTATTTTTATTAAAACATGCTTACATTCCTAGGGCACATTTACTTGTTTAAAATATGTATTATTTAGTTTGCAACCTAGAGACAACTCCAACCCAACCCAGTCCCAAAGCGTTACCTCTGATTATACTTTTGGAAGTTCTGCATTTATGTTCACAAAGTTTTCTTCACCCTGGTAACTCTTTCATACCAAGGTGTGGCAGTTACATCGTTTCATGTCAACTTTTTCAATAGGTTACAGATATGCAATCTGGCCTGTCCATCAGGTCATAGCCAATCATGCCGTGGTGTGGGCCTGACCAGCTCATGAGGATTCTGGGAACTCCTGCCTTCCTCCCAGTAAGCAGAATTCACACTCTCTCTCCTATACATTTCTGTTGATGAGACATGTGGCGCTACATTGATGGAGGCAGAACCTATTGCTGGAGGAACCACGAAAACTAATGCCAATTCTGAAATGCTTCCACTTCCACTAGATTCTGGGATCTTCATGCATTTGGCATCATTTCAATGCATTGTATGAGTCTGAAGAGAAAATTATAGACTGATACCTGACATATGGGTTGACATTGGACTTATGTACTTCTTCTGGACTGGGCTCAGATGTTTTCTCAATACACAATTGCTCTTTTACGAAAAGTTCTTTCTCATACACATATGAGTGTCTCTGCATTTTTTTCTCTAGTCAACTCAGACTAACATACAAGGGTAATTGTTTGTTTTCATTTCTAGGTTCTTCAAAATAGAGAGCACAAATACTTTTGTGTAACATATTTACCTAAACGGGGAGATTCCTGCTCTAACACTATATTGGCTTTCTACCTGTCATCATCTTTCCCAAAACTTTCTGGAGATCAGTATTTCTACTAACATGAATTTATAATTCTTCTTCATCAATTTTAACCTACCCCACCTTTTAAAAAGCAATAAATTCCCCTTGCCCTACCATTTACTCCAGCCTTCTCATCTCCCATCTCCGTGTGTACCACCAGGAGGAGCTGAGGTGAGCATGCTACCATAAAATATGTCTAACTCCTTCCTTTTACTCTTTCTTATTCTCTATCATGTATATGTATGTGTATATGTGTATATATACACACACACACACATATTTGCCATACAACTGAGCCTTCTGAATCTGTAATTAGTTGTGGTGGCTGGCTTCTCCCACAAATGGCACCTAACATGGGACAGCAGGAAAAAAGTGTTTTGGGTGCTATACCCTGTGTAACAATTTTAAAATCCCACAGGACAATAGAGTTAATTGGGAAATGCTTGAAATTGTGAATGACTGTATCAAAGAGGACAATGAAGTAAGGTAAAAGTATACCTAAAACATGGCATTGTGTTCATCCACTTACTGGCAAGATATGGTGCAAAAGTAACAAAGAGAAAGATACAACGCTTTCTAAATGTAGTAAAAGGGTAAAATACATGGTTCCCTGAGGATGGAACTTTTCATCTAGAGAGGACATGGGAGAAAATCATTGTAAACTCACATATATGGGGAGAATATCCCAGGGGAGATATGGTCTATGTGGACTCAGGTTTAGATGGTTTTAGAACCTTTGCAGGAGGAAGAGAAAGAGGATTATTAGTCTAGTGAGAAGTCTTGTGTGAGTTATCCAAACCTAGAAAAACAAGACAAAATTTCTTTAAGTGAGTCTGAATTAGGGGATGAAACTTTAGAAAAACCTGAAAAAGGAGAGATTGGCTTGTTAGTTACAGCATTTGACTAAACTAAATCTCATGGCCAAGGTGTCTATGCCTTCAAGGGACTGCAGTCACTAAAGATTCAAAGTTAATAAAGCACTAGAGGAAGAGAATTCCAAGACCAAAAGTTAAGCTATCAAATAAGGCCATAAAGCTCTCTTGCTCTCTAAGGGAGAGAAAACAAAGAAATAAAACCAGTAGAGTACTGAGAAATCTCTGAGATACTCAAATTTAAATATGATGAAAGGCAAGCAGAATGGGTATCAAACAGATGTACAGAATTTAGACAGAACTGAGAAAATTAAGTCTGAGTCAGAAGGAGACATGAGTTTAGAAATATATTCCCTACTGTAAGAATAAAGTGTAGAAAACACTAGAGATCGTAAAACAATTAACCAAGCCAATGCTAGAGGTAGAGAAATTATCTCCAGAGAAATGCAAAGAGAGCTAACAGAGAGGAGGAAGTCCAGGAAGTGAAGCTTACCAATATAGCAATGAAGAAAATCAATGCACAAAACAAAAGAAGCAAAGAGGCAACAGATAGAAAAGAGCCTTTGCATTTAAGGATAGAAAGAGGGCCTGCAGAAGGAAATTTTGGATTTAGAATGCCTTATCCTATTAGAGTGATAATAAGACAGTCTTAAGGGAAACACCCATAAGAAATTCACAGTCCCTTCTCCTTTGAGTTGCTAAAAAAACCTCAAGTAGTCGGTCACTGGGTATGGCCCTGACTCTCACTTTCTAATTAGCAAGAAAAGATCTTTTCCACAGCCCGAGTGTTGGATCCCTGCTGACAAGAGAGTCTTGACAAAAGTATTATCCTTCATAATTCTTAAAACATGGCATGTGGTGGAATTTTACAGCCCATTCACAAGCTGGGAAGAATGTTGAAAATGGGATATGTACAGGAATTAATCAATTACTAGGGGGTGAGAATTATAACACAGCTGAAGTAGCACACCTGCATGCCCTCTGTGGCAGTCCAAGCTTCCATGGGGCACACTATTACAGGTTTTTACAATAAGACCCAGCAAAACACCACGGTGGCTGATAAGAGGATCATACAACTTGCCATCCACATAACATAATACTGGTTGACTAGGGACAGAGTGAAGCCACAGGAGGATAAAGGGGTAGCGGAATATTCTACTGTAAAACTATCCTCTAAAACAATGCAACGCAAATAGCAATTGGCCCCTCCAACCTCAAAGAAAAAACAGGAGAAAGAAAAGGCAATGTCAGAAGCTGTCCTGAACCTAACAATGTGTCCAGAAGAAGACATTGAACTGCCAGAGAAAGAAATGTTCAGAATGCTGCTTGGAGTCATAGAGGATATGAGAAAAATTTCAGAAAGGGGATGGAATGACAAAGGAGATATAATCTATACACAAGACAAATACAAGGGATTAGAGACGAGAGAACAAAAATCAGTAGCAGACTCAGACTTCACCAATCAACTAGAAGAAGTAGAAAATCACGCCAGTGACCTAGAGGACAGCCAAGCGGATTTTAACAAATGTGAACAAAAATCTAATAAGATAATCAGAGAAGCTGGATAAAACCTAAGAACTAGGTCTGATGCTATGAAGAGGAACATCAGAATAATTGGTTTACTGGAAAAAGACACAAGAAATCATCTGCAATAACAGTGAGAGAATTAGAGGAAAATTTACCACTGCTTAATGAATGAAAACCAGGCAACCATTCATAAGGCTGAAAGAACACCAGTTGGATTGAACCCAAGAAGAAATCACCAAGGCATCTAATAGTTAAACTATCCATCTTTGAGGAAAAGGAGAAAATCAAGAGAGCAGCTAAGGGAAAACAAGTAATCACATATAAAGCTTCACAAATAAGACTATGCCCAGACCTACCAGTGAACACTATTAAGAAGAGGGGAAAAAGGACTAATATGTTCCAAATTTTGTAATAAAATAACAAGCCCAAGAATACTCTACTCACCCAAATTATCTTTCACAGTAAATGGAGAAGTAGGAGTCACACTGGAAAAGGAAAAACTGAAAAAATAATAATGATGATGTTAGAAGAAACCCAGCCCTACTAAGATCCTTTCTGAATCTGATGGGAAGAATAACAGCACTTACCAAGCATAAATAAGAAACCACCACATAGAAAACAGCACCCAGAAGACATCAATGAGAATCAGTACTGAAAATAGCATTGGCTAAAGGGTGAGATGAAGTCAAGAACAAACCACATACACACAGAGAGATGCACAGCATCTTATCTCACTCAATGCAAAATAAGAAACTCAAGGTGGTTCAGAGATGTCAAAACAACACTCAAAACTATTAGGGCTATCAATGAGGGAATTGGGACAAACATGAGAAGTTTGGCACAGGGAATAGATAGTCTATCAGATATAGGGAAAGACACAAACACAGAGGGGGTACAAATTGACAAGTGAGATATAATGAATATAAAACACCTGTGTACATTGAAAGAATTCACCAACACAGTAGTAACAGAACCCAATGGCTGGGGGAAAATCTTTAGCAATGAGGTGTCAGACAAATGCCTCTTTACTAAAACCTACAAAACTCTGCTAGTTTCCATAAAGAAAAAAATGAATTGCCCACTCAGGAGATGGGCAAAGGATATGAACTAAAGTTTCATAAGGGTAAAACTCTGAATGACTAATAAACATATGAGAAAATATTCCCAATCATTAGCCATAAGAGAAATGTAAATTGGAACTATGAGATATCACCTAATACATTCAAATATTTTCAATTTGAAAATCAGAAAGAAACAATTGGAGGAGTTCTGGTGAGGTAGAAACTCTCATCCACTGCTGATGGACTTGTGGATATATACAACCACTATGGAAATTGATTTAATGATACATAAAACAGATGGAAATTGAGCTCCCATACTAACTCAGCAATTCCCCTTCTGGGCAAAAAAGAGGCAAGAAACAAACCACAGCCAGACATCTGTGCTACAATGTTGATCACGGCACAGTTCACAATTACAAGGAGTTAGAAACAACCCAGATTTCCATCAATGGATGAATAGATTAAAAAACTGTGGTACATACACATCATTAAAAAGCAGTGATGAACACATGAAGCACACTGTCACATGGAAGAACTGGAGGTATTGTATTAAGCAAAGTAAGCCAAGCACAAAATAAGTACAACAGGAGTCCATTGATGTAACTTATATGCAAAAGGGGCATAGGGAAAAAGCTACTGTATACAAACATCCCTGGGGTGAGGTCCAGGTAGTTTGGTAGGTTCCAGACCAAATCCAGGGATACATATGTAAGTCAGCTAAAAAGGAGAGGACGAGGGGAAAAAAAGGGTACCGGGGAAACAGACAACTAACCCACCCAAAGGAAGTGTATTATTTACATCTCCATAGGGAAAGAGGGACCAGATTTCAACCCAGTGCTCCAAGATGTGAATGCAACATACCGGCATGAATAGGGAACCAGTAGAGAGGTCTGAGTGGTACACCCCAATCCCAACTACATAAACAACTACCCCTTCCCCCATTAGAAATTAATTCAGAGGACAGCACTGCTGCTACCGCTCAAGGAGAGGAAAATGTCTGATCAAAGCACACTGGTGGAAGAGAGTATGGAGCACATCCTGGCCCATCAAGCTTTGAGGACAATAGCCCGGTTCAGTGCAGCCAATGGGCAGAGAAGACCATATGGCCAGGCCTACGGTGAAACATGACATCCCTCACTGATCCATAGCCCTACAGGGGACCACACTGGTGCTCCATCCCACAAAGACAAAGCACTGAAGGCATGCAACAGAACAGCAAGGGGAGGAGAACAAGGAAGTCCCGAGGGTGTACCAAAAATAGACTTTGGGTCCAGGGTGTGGCACTGCATCAGAATCCAAGGAAAGCACTCCTAAAGGCCAAAAAACAGATCTTGAACTATTTACAGACTTTTCCTTTTTTGTCATTTCTTTTGTTGTTATTGCTGTTTTATATTCTTTTGATGCTTTGCTTTTCCGCATTTCTTTTTGTGTATGTTACTATTTCTACAGGTCTAGCTAGATAAAATAGGCTCAATAAACAATGTGGAGAGGATAGGAATAGGACCAATGTTTCCAGTGGGACTTGGGAGAGTGGAAGGTGGGGGAGAGGAAATGGGTATTAACAAACCCAGGGACAAGGAAACAACAAGTGGTCCAAAATCAGTAGTGAGGAGGGTTCAGGAGACCTGGTAGGGCTTGATCAAGGGTAAAGTAACTGAGAGGAATTCATAAAACCCAAAAGAAGACTAAGCATGATAGCAGGACAAGAGGAAAGTAAAAGGAAATAGAGGAAAGAACTGGGAGACAAAAGGCATTTATAGGGGCTAAATAAAGTCATGTACATATGTAAATATATCTATATATGAGGACAGGGAAATAGATCTATGTGTATATATTTGTAGGTTTAGTATTAAGGTAGCAGATGGGCACTGGGCCTCCACTCAAGCATTCCCTCTATTCAAGAATACTTTGTTCTATTAAGCTGGTATTCCATGATGCTCACCTTTCAGACATGATATCACTGAAGACAAAGAGGGTGCATAAGCAAATGTGGTGAGGAAAACTGATGTTGCTCAGCTCTCAATAGATATAAGGTCTGGGGTCTTAAAGGCTTGAAGGTAAACAAGTGGCCTTCTAGCAAAGAAGCAACAAAGCCCATTGGAAGAAGCTCACCATCCTGAGTAATCACAAAGTGTCGAAGGAATCAGGCATTAAGTATCAAAGGACAAATATATATAAAATCATTACGAATGAGGGAAACTGCAGATTGGGGACCCAGGGTCCTTCTGTAGGCAACTGGACATCCCCTTACAGAAGGGTCATGACAGTGAGGTGAATCAGGCAGACTGCAGTGTAGCAGCAATAAAACAGAACTTTCCTTTAGTTCTTAAATACTTCCTCCACTATCATGATCCCAACTCTACCTTACAAATCTGGCTAGACAATAGGATTTACACAGGTCCAGATAGGAACTGGAAACACAGGAAATCTCAGGCAGATGATTCCTTTAGGACCAGTGGTGAGAGTTGCGATACTTGGAAAGTGGAGGAACATTGGGTTTAAGGGGGAAACCAATTATAAGAATCTACATATAACCTTCTCCTTGGTTGACAGACAACAGAAAAGTGGGTGAAGGAGAGTGTAAGATATAGCATAATAATAATAATTTATAAATTACCAAAGGCTCATGAGGTAAGGGGTAGCGGGCAGGGGAAAATGGGGAACTGATCCCAAGGGTTCAATGAGAAAGCAAATATTTTGAGAATGATGAGGGCAACAAATATACAAATGTGCTTGACACTATGTATTATGTAGGGATTGTGATGAGTTGTATGAGTCCCCTATAAAACGACTTTAAAAAAAAAACAGAACTAGATGTCTGAGTGTCAGCCTGTTCTGCTATTTTTCTGAGTCTGGCTGGATCTAAAGAGTGAGGGATTTATTTTGCTCCTTAAGCCTTTTGATACCTGTCTAGGTTATTTGTGTGAGTGGCTGATAGAACCAACAGAGATCAACAGACATCAAGCACTGCAGGACATTCTGTTGGTTTTGTGCCCAACAAAAATTCATTTATTCCACTGGTCCAAAATTCACTATTTTCTTCCCAGTACCTATATAACTGCATGGATTCTACACACTCATCAGGTAAAATTAAATTATATCTAAAGGATGACTTTGTCCCAAGTATGGGGCGGTGGAAGGGAGAGAGGTGTTCATGGCAATTATGCGGACAGAAGGGCATCTGTTGTTCACTTACCAACTTAGACTCAAAAAAAGAAGGAAAGACTACAATAATAAACCAGTATGCACATACGATCTTCTGGAGAAAGAGATCCTAAACAATGCTAAAAAGAAGTACTTTAAGAAGGGCACCAATGGGACACACCCTATTAAAGGGGTCTCCAGAAACTAGACTAGAACAATGATGTGTTAATTATACAATCTCATCTCAACTTAGTCAAAGAATTTAGGGTGGAGTTTAGCTGGTCAATCCAGTCACATCTGGGAGTGGCCTAATCCTGAGGATTCCGGGAACTCCCCCTATTCCTCCCTAAAGGTGGGACATATACATGTTCATATATATATATATATATATATATATATATCCCCCTCTCTCTCCCTCTCTTTCTGTGCTTCACATTCCTATTGACAAAGCCACATGGAACCAACTGATGGCAGACAAAGTCTCCATATATTGATGAAGCTCCTTATTAGATGGATTAGAAGGAGGAAGAAAATGAAGACTTAGGAGGGAAAAGTCTGATCATTGAAACATAGTAGCAAGAAAGTTTCTCTGATAGCTTTACTGCTATGGGAGTCTCTAGAAGGGTCATATATGATCCTTCCCATTTAGGCACTAAGGATCCCATACGTTTTGATTTTATTAATATTTGTTCTGGGGAAACTGAAAATGTACTTCTTTGTTTGGATAATGTTGAGGTTAAGTGCATGTTTGCTTGTATCTTGAAAAGATGCCTAACAAAGTTTAGAGTGGGCATATCCTCTCCTAATGGAGGTGAAGAGAAAGGGAGATTTCATGAAAGGGTCTGCCATACATTAACTCGAATAGCTGAGGAGAGCTTTTATAAGTGTTAGAAGGTATGGCTTTTATATGTGTTAGGGCAAGAGTTAAGAATGGAGTCCCAGGCAGTTGAAGTTCGAGAGATGGTCTGGGTAAGTGAGATTTAAAGATGTGATTGGCCTTTTCTATTTTCCTCATGACTGAAGGAGGTAGGGTATGTGCAGGTTCCATTGTCTGTTGAGAGTCTGAGATGTGAGTTGAGTCACTTCTGAGATGAAAGCTGGACCCTCATCTGATTTTAAGGTTGCTGGTAAAGCACACTGTAAAATGATTTCACCTACGAGTATCTGGGTGACTTGTTTTGCCCCTTCTGAGGTAGAAGGAAATGCTTCCACCCTTTCTGAGAAAGTTTCATTCATTGTGAGCAGATATTTAAGGAGGCATGTGCGTGAAATAGATTTGCTAGTCCTGTCCAGGAATACACATCCTCTTGTCTGGAAGGTGGGGAGTGAGCAGGGATGGATTCTTCCCTGATATGATGTCATGGGGCAGATAATACATACTTGTGTGATCGGTTGGAGCATCGTGGATATGTGAGGGTGAGAAAAGATTGGTTTTATTAGTTGCAATATATGGCAATACCCTACATGCAATGTCTTATATACATCAGTGCCTGTGTGTTAGTAAGACATAGTAGTAGTCTTCCATCATAACCTATGAATCATTGCATTGAGCACTTCTAATTGGAAGCACCTGCTTTTCCATAGGGGGTTAGGTAGAATGATCAGGAAGGATGTCTACTATTTGTAGATCATATGGGGCTTGTAGGGGAGCCTTCCTGGCTTCACTGTCTGCCCTGTTGTTTCCCACAACTATCGAATCAGTTGATGTCCCTGGCCACGAAAAATAGCAACCTGTTGTGGAAGGACAGGAGTCTGTAAACGGCGCTGCATCTGGCCCTTCTTTGATTGTTACATAACCTCTTTCCTGCCAGAGAGCGGCATGAGAGTGCAAAGTGTGGAAAGAACACCTAGAGTCCGAATAAATGTTCCCCTTTTTGTCTGTCTAATGCTAAGGCTTGCATCACTGTGACTCACTCTGCTTTTGAGAGGTAGTGTATTGAGGAGAGGACATGCCTCGACTACACCTGAGGAGCTGACTGCAGCATAATCAGCCTGATATAACCCTGGAGATGAGAGTTGAGCGTCCGCCTATGAGTCACAGGTAGTCGGGGTCAAGTAGGGGTTAGGCATTGATGTGAGGTAGCAGAAGGACAAAGAGATCTGGGGCTTCCGTATAGGAGCATTGGAATAGAGATGAAGAAATGGGGATTAGAGTAGAGAGCTTTAGTTGCAGGCAGGGCTGGAATGTAAAGCTTGCGTTCTCAATAAGGGTAAGATGAAATTGCTGTAGACAGGAAGGTGTAAGAGCCCGCATGGCATGGCGAAAGACTAGGTCTCTTAAATGATGAGGGGACCTAATGCAGGTGCCTTGGTCCAAGGCAATTTTTTTTTTGCTTTGTTGAACCAGGACAATGGCTACTGCCAGGGCCCATAAGCATGGGTACCATTCCCTGATGGTTAGATCTATCTGTTTAGATAAATAGGTCACTGGAGTAAGGTAGGGTCCTATTTCTTGGATTCGGACACCCATGACCATACTAGGAGTTCACTCACTAATAATGTGAAGGGAGGAGTAAGACTGGGGAGAGAAAGAGCCAGAGCTGTGTGCAGGGCAGAATGGAGTGTTCTGTACAACTTTTCAATTGATGTTCTGGGTCAGCAAGGTATACTTTTGCCAGTACATAGAGGAGTTTAGCTAACAGACTAAAACTTGAAATCCACACTATCAGAAGAAGCTTCTGATACATACCTTACAGGTTCAAAAATTGCAGTTGTACAACAATAATTTTTATTTATTCTAATATGGATAGAGAGAGCATGAGAGAAAAAAATAAAAGTCACACACATTGTACATCAGAATAGCATGCTCAACTCCACCCCACTTGGTGGTCCAGGTAGAGAGGGAGAACAAACTTTAACTTTCCCCATTTAAATAACCTCATGGGGGACACATAAGCCCTATCATGACTTGCCAGGAAAATTTCACAGGAGAGGGCTGTCTTAATAGCTATATGGTGATAAGGGGAGTGGTCTTAGGGATGTCTATGTGACCAAAGGGAGAAGGATGTGATAAGGGAAGACCTCGGATTCCTGGAGGTGGATAAGGAGGCCTGCCTGGTTAGAAACCATTAGCAGTGGTTCTTGAATCCCATCCACAGGCTTCAAGGGAAAGATAGCATTATTTAAACAGCTTTATCTAAACAGGGGAGTCAGCTTTATTGTGAGACACACAAAGGCATCAAAGAACTGGAAACTTCATGGAGAATAGCTAAATTAACTTCCACACCAAGTGCTGGTAAGTAGTTTTCTTACTACTTGGGGATATTTAAGGGTGAAAAAGTGCTGTCTTCATCCCACAATACCTCTTCAAATATAAAATGATTTTAGGAACAAAGTGATTATCTTCTATACATTTAAAGCTGTCAAGACAAATTCAATAGCTAAATAATGATTCCAAAATTTAAGGCTAATGATAAATATTTTTTAATCTAGGCATGGACCGTAAAGTCCTTTCATGTCCATTTGCTATTCATGAGGAATATAAGAGAGACAGGATTCCACAGCCAAAAGATAATACGGAGCCAATTATGGGTGTCTGCATCTGTATGGAGATAGAGTCAATTCTGTGCTGACTCAAAGGCAGAGCAGCAAGAGAGGGGAAAGCGTGGAAGATATAACTCGCCATAGGAAAATGTACCTGGACATTCATTTCCAACTACCAGAGTGGCGGTCTTCCAGCCAGGAATGCTAGTCTCCTGCATTCCATTCATAGTCAGGGAATACGCCCCAGTTGTATTTCCCTTAGAGTTAATTTCCTGCATTTCCCCTTTCTAAATTATGTTTAAGATCTGAAAATGTAATGGAGGTAACCTGGTCTCTCTTCATGTTCTTTAGCTTCCTGGAGAAAAGATATGCTATAGCAAGGACAAAAATTACGACTATGAGCAGCATTGCAAGGCTGGAACCCAGGCTATGAGAAAGACTTTGAATCCACGCACGCGGATCTAATCCTCCTATGTCATCCATCAATTGCTTGAGAATATCAGTATTAGGGCTAGCCTCGAGTTTGTCTTTAAATGTATAGAAAATCTCTTTTTTAAGCTGGTCAACATCTAATGAAATGTTTCCTTTAAACCCTTGTAAGTGCTTTCTAATCAAATCCCAATCATGCACCGTCTTATTGTATGGGAAAGGGGTTATACAAAACTCAGTTCCATTCCAATCACATTTTAACAGCAGTTGGTGCTGTAAGACCATGATCTGATCTCCCAGCCACTGGACAGTCTGCTGTAGCTCGGCTACTTGTCCCCCCAGTTCATCGTCCACTTTTGCTTGAGTGGCCCACAGCTGATGTGACTCCACTTGCCACTTCTGCACAAAGTGTTCGGTTTTGATGGACTCTTGCAGCGCTACCCCGGCGGCGGCAGCGGTGGTGGCAATAGCTATCAGTCC
>PVJH01020447.1:0-40690 GCA_004026705.1 Nesogale talazaci | reverse complement strand
ACAGTGACACGCTATATTAGTTTTTGATACGTTGTATTATAGCCAGAGCCCTGCATTATGAATATTAACAAACCGACTTATTTCTCACTCTCAGGGGTCATCCTCGGTGGGCTGGCTGCAGCTCTTTTCCTTGGCTTTCTCCAAGGACTCTGGATGAAGAAACCATCTTCATTGGGCTATACCAGCCTTTGGGAAAAGCAAAGCGCAAGTCTATCCTTCACTTACACGTACGACAAGAACGGGTCAGAGCAAACAAGCAAACAAGCTGGACGTCGTGGGTCCTACTGAAAAACAAGTCCCAAAGAGCAGGGCAGTGAGCATTTGGAACCCGTAATGCAATCGACGCACCCGACTACGTCTTCCTAGGCTGCACATCTGGGGGGCGCACATCTCTGAGTTGCCTCCTAAGAAAAGGTGCAAAAGAGATGGGCTGAGCCCCGGGGGCGTGGGTGGTTGAGTGCGGGACGGCAGCCTGCAGGCTTGGTTGTTCGAATCCAGCGGCGGCTCTCAGGAGTGGCATTGGGTAGCTCCCACAACCACCAGAGGCAGTGATGGCCTGCCCCCCCCCCCCCCCAAAAAAAAAGAGTTACGTTTCCTGAGATGTTCATGGTCTGCAAACGTCTTTGGATAGAATTGACTATTTAGGATACTGGATTCTAGAGGGGCAAGACTTTCCCCCATTATTTATTGATATGGAGCTATTATTTTGATTCTTAGCTACTGTTGAGAAATGCAGTGTAATTCAGATGCTTGCTTGGAACTTTTTCTGAAAAGCTTATCTTTGTCCGTGGTGTTCTGAAATCTCACTGTAATGTGTCATGGTATGGACTTGTTTCTATCCACTGTGCTAAACACTTGGTACATACTCTAAATCAGGAAATTAATATCCTTTGTTATGGAAAATTTTCTTGAATTAAGATTTTAATATTTTCCTGACCTCTACTTTTTTCTCTATTTCTATTCAGTTTAATACTCCTTTTCCCTATTATATTTTAAAAGCATTAAAAATCTATTATTTGAATGCTTCCCCCCCCATCTTCTTAAAATGACACTTTTGAATACCCTGACTCAGACGAATGCTATTTATTCCCCTATTTCTATGAGACTATTATTCAATAGATTCCTTTTTGAAAATTTCCTTTTTCCTGCTTAGTATCTTTGTCCTCCAACTTCTCTGTTTCTTGCTTGTTTTGACATTTTAACATTTTATGTTAGAGACATTTCTTAAATCTCTGGTAACCTCATTACATGGTCATATTTAAGAATAAGATACAAAAGATGACTAGAGCTTTCTATCTATGAGTGCCACTTATCAATGTGGATCTCTGAGATTTGACTGGACTTTGGGAACTCTTGTCTCTTTATGTCCCTTAAAAAATTAGTTTGGTTCCTTAGAGAAGAAGCTTATCTCCTGTCCAAAGGGCATGTGTCAGGCAACCAAGACTGTGGGTGTTGAAAAGAGGAGGAGGATTGTGGACTTTGCCCACCTTGCGACTCTCTATGGTCCTCAGCCATCCTGAATTGAGAAACACGATTTACCTCTTCCCAGTGCATTTCTCGTCAGCATTTTGACAGAGCAGCAGAGCAGAAGTTTCTCGACCACATAGAAGCAGAGAAGACAATTACCTTTTCCTCTGACATTTTATTTGTTCTGTTGTTGTGGAGAACACACACAGCAAACAGTGCACCAATTCAACAATTTCTACAGACACCGATTGGTGATGCTGATTACATTCTCTGAGATATGCAACCCTTCTCCCCCTCCCTGGCTGTGTTGCTCCAGTCCTCACGGATGAGAGCTCACCTCCCTCCTAAGATTCCTATCTAATCCTGGGACTGGCTGTCCTCTTTTGATACAATATTGGTTCTTTGGATTTGCTGGACCCCTATAGAGTCTTTGTGTGCACTCTTTGGACATATTGCTATTATTTTGATACCATAGAGCGTTCTTGAAAGGGTAAAATGCTCAAGGTGGACTCTTCATTTGCTTAAACTTCCTATTATTTTTTATTGATTTTAGAGTATTTAGAAAGCAAGTTACAAGTTCTGCATGAGGTGATTAAGCTGCTCAGTGTTCCCACAAACGGAGTTTCATTTTTCTCTCCGACTAAGAAGCTAGAATTCCAAATTCAGGCTGCGGGCTCCCTGTCAACTCCAGGGCAGCTTCCTGCCTCTTCAGCTTCTGCCTTCTGGTTTCTTGGAGGCCTCCGTGTGGCTGGGCATCTGCCTTCTCTCCATCTCCTAAATTTTCTCCTTTTATTTCATTTTATTTAAAAAAATCATGCTATTGGGGGCTTGTACAACTCTTACCACAATCCATACAGACATCCATTGTGGGTCAAGCACATTTGCACATTTGTTGCCATCACCATTCTCAAAACATTTGCTTTCTACTCGAGCTCTTGGTATCAGCTCCTCACTTTCCCCCTCTCTCCTAGCACCCCCCCCCCAACCCCTGGATGCTTTAGAGGCTGCTATTATTTGTCATGTCTTACACTGTCCGGTGTCTCTCTTCACCCACTTGTATGTTCTCCAACCCCAGGAAGGGAGTTAGACGCAGTTCCTTGTAGCCGGTTCCCTCCACGCTGCTGCTAAGACCACTCTCACCACTGCCTTGTGGTTCATCTGCCCTGGATTCCCTGTGTTTCCAGCTCTGATCAGTACCAGTGCACATCCTCTGGTCTAGCTGGATTTGGAAGGTAGAATTGGGATCGTGATAGTTGGGGTGGGGTGGGGAAGGGAGCATTTAAGAACTAGATATATGGGCTGAGCCCCGGTGGTGTAAGTGGTTGAATGCGGTTCGAATGCAGCGGCGGCTCTCAGGAGCAGCACTGGGTAGCGCCCACGACCACCAGAGGGCAGTGATGCCCCTCCCCCCCAAAAAAGAACTAAATGTATGTTTCATCATTGTTACACTGCACCTTGCCTGGCTTTCCTCCTCTTCTTGACCCTTCTGTAAGGGGATGTCCGGTTGCTTATAGATGGGCTTTGGGTCTCCACTCTGCACTCCGCCTCATTCACAATGATAGGATTTTTTTTTTTTGGATACCTGATACCTGATCTCTTTGACACCTTGTGGTCACAGAGGCTAGTGGGCTTCTTTGCTGCTTCTGAGCTAGATGGCCACTTGTTTATTTTCAAGCCTTTAAGATCCCGGAAGCTATATCTGTTGATAGTCAGGCACCATCAGCTTTCTTCACCACATTTGCTTATGTACCTATTTGTCTTCAGCAATCTTTGCTAACACTCACTTCCTTTCCTCTACCCCTCTCCCGCGTCCCCCTGGAACCCTGGGTCCTCTTGTTTGCTCCTCCAGGCTGTTTATCAGGCCCATCTTATCTAGATAGACCTGCAGAGATAACAATATGCATGAAAACAAGACTGAGCAAAACAAAATAACAAAAGAAAACAAAACAACAACAACAACAACAACAACAAATCAATGACAAAAGAAAAGAAAATCCTGCAAAAAATTCAAGATCTGTTTGTGGAACTTTAGGAGTGTTTTCCCATTGAGACTGATGGGGTGCCGCACCCTGGCCCCAAAGTCTATTTTTGGTACTCCCTCGGGGCTTCCTTGTTCTGCTCCCCTTGCTGCTCTGTTGCACCTGCTTAGTATTTTGCCTCAGTGTGGTGGGGTCAGATGGGACACAATTACTACAGTGTGCTTCCAGTGTCGTCCCCGTGGGGCTACTGGTCAGTGAGGGATGTTGTGTCTGGTAGTGAGGCTGTCCCTATGCTCCTCTCTGTGCGTTGACTGCTCTGAGCAGGGATATTGTCCTCAGGGTTTGGTGGGCCAGGATGTGCTTCACTCTCTCTTCCTCCCCCCTCATTTGCTCCTGTGTGCTCTGATCAGACACGTCCCTCTCCCTGAGCTGTAGCTTCAGTGCTGTCCTCTGAAGTCAATTCTTCTGGGTGGAGGGGTGGCTGTAGGTGGACTCTATCCACTAGTTCAACTAAACTATGGTTTTAAGATGACTTCTGGGGACATCTGTGTTTTGAGGTTTAGCAAATACTTCTAAGAAGATTTTCAAACAAACCTCCTGCTTTCAGGCTCTTCAATTCCCAAAGCACCTGGAATATGAGTTTCTAAATATTTTGTAGGTTGTTCTCTCTGTTGGGTTTACACTATTGAGTCAATTGAGGTCAATTGAGTCAATTATTCCTCATTCATTTGCTTTCGCATACCCAAAATGTTGGTTCTGTGATTTCTCTCCTCTTACATTGATCTTGTAGGTTTATGCTTTGAAAACATTTGTTGTTTTAACAGATTTAAAGCGAAGGTAAAGGTAAATAGATGTATGTGTTGGACCTGTCATTTCTTTAAAATTTTTTGTTGTGGTTTGGCTAAAAGCTGATAGAGCAAGTTGGCTGCCCATTCAACAATCTATACACATTCTATTGTGTGAAGTTAATTGCAATTCCTTCGATGTAACAGCAGTCTTTACATTTTCCCTTTGGGCTTCCCACTTCTATTTATCCCTCCTAACCCTTCCTGACTGCTGAACTTTGTTCTGGGACAAATGCTGCCTATTTGGCCTAATATCCAACTTATCGCTTTCTTTCTTTCTTTCTTTCCTTCTTTCTTTTTTGAAATAGGAAGGAGTTACAGCTTCTATTTGGTTTCTTTCTTTTCTTTTCTTTAAGCAGAAGCATTCTGACTCTCAGAACAGCCAGGGAAGGCCTTGCTATTCCCACTTTGGAAATGAGAAACAGAGTTTCAATGATTTTCCAAAAAGATACATCATATAATGTTGATGCTGGGCCTTGAACTCAGAGTTTTCTAACTTTTAAGTTCAAGGATCTTTCCACTAACTTTCTGAAAACTAAGGTAGTGTAATGTAGTTGTTAAAAGCAACATCTTTGCACAAAAGATATGTGTATGAGCCTACTTTTTATTTAATGGCTGCATTCTTTCAGTACACTGTGAATCTCCCAATGCAGAATGTTTCTCATTTATAAAAATGACAATAGCATAGCCGCACAGGACTGCTGACAGGATTCAATTAGATAATATATGTAAAGTATCCAGCATTGTCTCTGGTACATAGCGAGTGCCCCCTTATTATTATAATGGGAAAACTAAAATGATAAGATGCAATAATGATTTGTAGTTTTAATTAATGAGACTATGTCCAGGGAAACTTAAAAATTAATTCTGTAGACAGTTACTGAATAATTAGCGTGTGCATTATGGAATATTTATTCTTCCTCTATCTTCTTTTTGAATCTTTTTTGTAAAATTAGTCTTGATTAACAGCCACTTTTTGATCAGCATTTGAGTTTAACTGACAGATTTCTGAGTAAGGATGAGGTCAGGCAGGGTCAGGGGCACAGTTATAGGCATTCCCTGGATAGAACCAAACAGCTCAAGGGATTGCTTTGCTGGGTTTGAAGCCTTAGGACCAAAGTTTCATGGGACAATTTCCATTATGTAGCTCATAAAGAGAAGGTTCTTTTTTTAAAAAAAAAAATCTTATTGAGGGTTCATGCAACTCTGATCACAATCCGTACATCCATCCATTGTGTCAAGGACTTTTGTACATTTGTTGCCACCACCATTTTCAAAGCATTTTTTTTCTACATGAGCCCTTGGTATCACCTTCTCATTTCTTCCCCTCCATCCATCCTTCCCCTCCCTCATGAACACTTGATAATTTATACATTTTTATTATTCTTTTCATGTCTTAAACCGACTGATGTCCCCCTTCAACCAATTTTCTGTTGTCCATCCTCCTGGGAGGGGGTTATAGGTGGATGATTGTGATCGGTTCCCCCTTTCTCCACCCACCTTACCCTTACCCTTCTGGTATGGCTACTTCTCAATATTGGTCCTATCTGTCCTGGATTCTCTGTGTTTCCAGCTCTTATCTGTACAAGTATGCAAATTCTGGTCTAGCCAGCTTTATAAGGTAGAATTGGAGTGAGGAAGCATTAAAGAACTAGAGGGGGAAAAAAAGAGCTAGAGGAAAGTTGTATGTTTCATCGGTGCTATACTGACTGGCTCAACTTCTCCCTGTGGCCCTTCTGTAAGAGGATGTCTGATTGTCTATAGATGGACTTTGGGTCTCCACTTCACATTCCTTTTCATTCGTGATTTTTTGTTCTAGGTGTTTGATGTCTGATATCTGATCCTATCAACACCTCGTTATAACACAGGCTGGTGTGCTTCGTCCACGTGGGCTTTGTTGCTACTGAGTTAGATGGCCACTTGTTTATTTTCAAGTCTTTATGATGCCAGATGCTATATCTTTTGGTAGCTGGGCACCATCAGCTTTTTTCACCACATTTGCTTATACACCCACATTGTCTTCAGCGATCATGTCCGGAGACTGAGGATCATGGAATACCTAATAGAATAAAGTGTTCTTGTATTGAGGGAATACTTGCATAGAGGCCCAATGTCCATTTGCTACCTTAATACTAAACTTGTAAATATAGGTACATAGATATATTTCCCCATTGTCATAAATATATTTCCATATGTACATGCCTGTATTTTGCTGTTTACAAATGCCCTTTGTCTTCTAGTTCGTTCCTCTATTTCCTTTTACTTTCCTCTTGTCCCACTATCATGCTTTTATTTGGGTTTCAGTAATTCCTCTCAATTGTATTCCCCTTCATCAAGCTCTACCAAGCCTCCTACACCTTCCTCACCATCAATTTTGGATCACTTTTGTTCCTTTGTCCCTGGGTTTGTTAACACCCCCTCCCTTTCCCTTACCTCTCCCTCTCCCATGTCCCCCTGGAACCATTGGTCCCTTTATTTTCTCCTCCAGATTGTTTATTCCATCTATCTTATCTAGAGAAGAGACATTAATATAGACAAAACCAAGACAGAACAAAACAAACCAACAAAAGAAAAGAAAACAACAAAAATAAATGACAAAGATATTTTTTAAAGAGCCTATAAATAGTTCAAGGTCTGTTTGCTGACATGTTTCGGCATGTTTTCTGGTAGAGTCTGATGGGGTGCCATGCTCTGGCCCCCCAAACCTATTTTTGGTACTCCCTCGGGACTTCATTGTTCTGCTCCCCTTGCTGCTCTGCTGCACTCCCTTATTGCTTCACTCCATGTGGTGGGGTCAGATTGGGCGCAATTCCCACACTGTGTCTCCAGTGTTGTCCCCCAAAGCACTAGGGGTCAGAGAGGGATGTCGCGTCTCCTGGTCTGGCCGTCCCTACTGTCCTTTCTGGGCATTGGCTGCTCTGAGTAGGAATATCATCCTCAGGCTTGGTGGGTCAGGATATGCCCCACTCTCTCTCTCTCTTACATTTGATCCTGTGTGTTCTGATCTGATATGTCCCTCTCCCTGAGCGGTAGCTCCAGTCTGTTCTCTGAAATAAATTCTCCCGGGGGGGTGGGGGGTGGGGCGGGGGGAGGCTGCCCATGTAGTAGTGATTAGAACCAGCATCTCAGACCTCTCTATTGGTTCCTTGCTTCATGCTGGTATGTAGCATTCACATCTTGGAGCACCAGCTGGAAGTGTAGTCCCTCCTTCCCTTTGGAGATATAAGCAACACCCTTCCCTTGGGTGGGTTAGTGTCCTGCTCTCCTGCTACCCGTGTCTCCCCACCTCGTCCTTTTTAGTTGGCTACCCTATGTATTCCTGGCCCTGCCATACTAACTAGACCTCACTACTGGACTGTATGTATACAGTAGCTTTTTCCCTATGCCTGTTTTGCATTTTTAAGCTTGCCTCCGTGGTCTCATGTTGTACTTGTCTTTTTGAGTTTGACTTTCTTCACTTAGCATAATTTTATCCAGTTATCCCCATGTGGTGATGTGCTTCTTGCATTCATCATTGCTTTTTAGGGATACAGAGTACTCCATTATATGTATATAACACAGTTTTAAAATTCATTCATCGATTGATGGAAATTTGGGTTGTTTCCAACTCCTTGCAATTGTGAACTGTGCCATGATGAACATTGGAACATAGATGTCTAGCTGTGGTTTGTTGCTTGCCTCCTCTGGGTAGATGCCGAGTAGGGGACTGCTGGGTCATACGGCAGCCCAGTTTCCATCTGTTTAGATTTGGCCAACTGATTCCGATAGAGGCTGTACATACCTACAGGTCCACCAGCAGTGGATGCGAGTTCCTAGCTCACCACAGCCCCTCCAATACTTGTTACTTCCTGAATTTTTGATTTGGGCTATATTTGAGAGTGTTAGGTGGTATCTCATAGTTGTTTTAATTTGTGTTTCTCTTCTGACTAATGATGAAGAACATTTTCTCATATGCTTATTGGCCATTTGGATTCCTGCCCTTGTGAAACTTCTGTTTAGGTCCTTTCCCCACCTCTTCAGTGGGCAATTTGCTTTTTTTTCTTTTTGGATGCTATCAGGGTATTGTAGATTTTAGTAATAAGGCCTTTTTCTGATGTGTCATTGCTAAAGATGTTTTCCAGTGCCTGGGCTCTCTTATTACTCTCTTGGTGAATTCTTTCGATGTACACAAATGTTTTATCTTCAGTATGTCCCATTTGTCAATTTGTGACTTATCCGTATTTGTGTCCTTCCATAGGACATAGGCTACTTCTGATAGCCTATGTAGTCCCTTCACCAAAATTCTCAGATGTGTTCCAATTCCCACATTGATGGCCCTAATAGTTTGGGGTTTTGCCTCAAAGTCTGTGATCCACCTTGAGTTTACTTTTGTGCATGGAGTAAGCTAAGGATGTTACTTCATGTTTTTTTTGCAGGTAGATATCCATTTTTTCCCAGAACCACTTGTCGAAGAGGGTATCCACTTTGATGTTTTGGGGCCTTATCAAAGATCAGCTGTCTGGGGTGAGCATACTAATGAAACTTCTGTGGAATACCAAAAATAAACTTGGGAGAAAGAGTGTGGCACTCCATCAAACTCAACTGGAAAGCACTCGTAAAGGCCAACAGATAGAACTTGAACTATTTTTGGGCTTTTCATTTTTTCCAGTGAAATTGTTTTGTTGTTATTTTGTGCTTGTTTTTGCTGTTGTTGTTATTGATTTGTTGGTTTTTACCTCCTTTGTTGTTTTATTTGGCTTTGCCTGGTCTGTGCACTTATTAATGTATCTGCATGTCTATCTAGTTAAGATAGGTGAAATACATAATTCAGAGATGAAAAGAATGGGACCAATGGTTCTGGGATATAGGAGGATATAGGAGAAGAGGAGGTAGGAGAAAGGAAGGGGAGAGGGCACCAACCCAGGGACAAGGGAACAACACGTGAACTAAAATCAATCAAAGGAAGTTTGCAAGATGCCAAGTGGGGTTCAATCAAGGGCAAAATAACAGCAAGGAATTACTAAACCTGAATGAAGGTTGAACATGATGATGGGATAAGAGGAAAGTAAAAAGGAAATAGAACAAAGAATCAGGAGGCAAAGGATATTTATAGAGGCCTAAATACAGGCCTGCACATATGTAAATATAAAATGAAAGGGAAATAGAACTGTATACTCATATCTCTATGTTAAGAATTAAGCTTGCAGACGGACATTGGGCCTCCACTCAAGTACTCCCTCAATGTAAGGACACTTTGTTCTATTAAACTGGCATTCATAATGCTATCCTTCTTGGAATGATTGCTGAAGGCAAAATAGGTGCATAAGCAAATGTGGTGAAGAAAGCTGATGGTGCCAGGCTACCAAAAGATATAGTGTCTGGAGTCTTAAAGGCCTGAAAATAAACAAGTGACCATCTAGCTGAGAAGCAACAAAGCCAATATGAAAGAAGCACACCAGATTGTGTGATCATTAGGTGTCGATGGGATCAGGTATCAGGGACCTAAGAAGCAGAATAAAACCATACCCAAGGTGAATTGGGGAAGTGGGTATGGAGTGGAGACCCAAAGTCCATCTATAAGCAATTGAACATCCTCTCACAGAGGGGTCACAGGGAAGAGATAAGCCAGTCAGGGTGCTGTATAGCACTAACAAAGCTCATAACTTTCCTCTAGTTCTTTGGTGCTTCCTTCACCCCACTATCATGACCTCAATTCTACCTTACAAATCAGATTGCACACTGCTACAGATAAGAGCCTGCAACATGGGGAATCTGGGATAGATAAACTCCTTGAGACCAACAAGGAGAGCAGAGATATTAGGAGGATTGGGGGAGGATGAGGGGAAAAGGGGGGAACCAATCACAAGGATCAATTAGAACCCCCTCCCAGGGGGACGGATAACAGAAAAGTAGGTGAGCAGCAAAAGAGGACAGTGTGAGATATGGAAAAGATAATCTATAACTTATCAATAGTTCGTGAGGGAAGTGGGGGAGGGAGGGGGAAGAAATGGGGAGCGAATATCAGGGGCTCAAGTGGGAAAACAATGCTTTGAAAATTATGATGGCAGCATATGTGCAAATGTGCTTGACACAGTGGCAGAATGCACAGACTGTGATAAAAGATGTAAGAACCACCAATAAAAGTATTTTTTAAAAATTAGCTGTCTGTATGCTGATGATTTTATTTCTGGGTTTCCAATTCTTTTCCATTGATCTGAATACCTGTCATTGTCCCAGTATCATGCTGTTTTGACCACTGTGGCTGTAAAGTGCATGCTAAAGTCAGGTAAAGCAAGTCCTCCCACTCTGTCCTTCTGCTTGAAGAGTTCTTTGCTAATTCTGGGATTCTTCCTTCTCCATATGAAGTTGGTAATCAGTTTTTCTAATTCTTTGAAGAAAGATGATGGTATTTGTATCAGGATCTCATTAAACTTCTGTAGTGCCTAGGGCAGAACTGACATCTTTACTATATTGTGTCCTCCAATCCACAAGCATGGGATAGTTTTCCATTTGTTGAGGTCACTCTTGGTTTCTTCTGCAGTTTTCCTCACACCTCTTTGGTTACTTTAGTCAAGTACATTCCTAGATGACTCAGTTTGTGCTTGGCTATTATGAATGGTACCACCTTTTCGATCCCATCTTCTATGGTCCTGCCAATGTGTATAGCAGTCTGATAGACTTCTGTTTGTTAACCTTGTATCCTGCCACTCTGCCATATTCCTCTATTGCTTCTAATACTTCTCTTGTGGAGTTTTTAGGATTTTCAATATATAAAATCATATCATCTGCAAATAACAATAGTTTCTTCTTTTCCTTCCCCAATGAATACCTTTGATGTGTTTTCTTTGTCTTATGCTGTTAGCTAGGGCCTCCAGTACAGTGTTAAGTAAGAGTGAGGACAAGGGGCATCCTTGTCTGGTCCTTTTTTTTGGTGGAATTGTTTTTATCTTTTCTCCATTGACTACCATGTTGACTGTTGGTTTTCATATATAGCTTGCTTTATATTGAGGAATTTTCCTTCCACGCCTATCTTCTTGAATGTCTTAAACAGGAATTGGTGTTGGATATTGTCAAAAGCTTTTTCTGCATCTATCGAT
This sequence comes from Nesogale talazaci, assembly GCA_004026705.1. Lineage (NCBI taxonomy): Eukaryota > Metazoa > Chordata > Mammalia > Afrosoricida > Tenrecidae > Nesogale > Nesogale talazaci. The sequence goes on along the minus strand of PVJH01020447.1, from coordinate 29,323 downwards.
AGTATCACGTGTTTCTTATAATTTTTTTTTCATGTCAATGTGGCAAATAATACAAATGGCCTGGGCTGAGTACTGGTGGCGTTGTGGTTATGTGCGGGACTGCAGCCCACAAGGTTGACGGTTCAAATCCATCAGCAGCTCTCCAGGAGCAAGGCTGTGGCATCACTAGGGCAGTGATGCCACAAAAAACAAACAAACAAATACTAATGGTCTTCCGTATATTGAACCATCCCTGCATCCCGGGTATGAAGCCCACTTGGTCATGGTGAATTTTTTTATTTACTTTTGTTTTCTATTGGCAAATGTTTTGTTAAGGATTTTTTGCATCGATATTCATTAGGGATATTATTCTGCAGTTTTCGATTCTTGTGGAATCTTTGCCTGGTTTCAGTATCAGAGTTAAAATATCTTCATAGAAAAAGTTTGGGAATTTGCTGTCGTTTTCTATTTCCTGGAAGAGTTTGCATAGGATTGGTGTCAGTTCTTCCCTGAATGCTTGGCAGAATTCTCTTGTGAAGCCATCTGGTCCAGGGATTTTTTTGTTGGTAATCCCTTGATAACCTTCTGTATTTCTTCTATTGCTATGGATCTGTTGAGATTCTTTATGTCCTTTGAGGATAGACTAGGGAGGAATTTTTTTCCCAAGAATTTTTCCATGTTTTCCAAGTTGTCAAATTCATTGGAGCACAGTCCTTCATAGTACTGTGTAACTGTCTTTTTGATTTCATTAGGATCCATTGTATTGTACCCTCTTTCATCCCTCGTCCTTGCTATTGAAATTTATTCCTTCCTTTCTTTGGTTAGGTTTTCTAGTGATCTGTTGATTTTGTTTCTTTTTAAAGAATGAACTTTTAGCAACATTATTTTCCTCATATTTCCTTATTCTCCCTCACCTGAATCTCAACTCTGATTTTCATTATTTTTTCTTTTGCTATTAGTAGACTTTTCTGTTGACGCTTGCTGTAAAGTTTGTGTCAGCATATCAATCATGAGACTCTCTTCTTTTCCCTTGTGTGCATGCTTGCTATGAAACGTCCTCTGATAACTGCCTTTGCTATGTCCCATACATTTGCTTCATTGTGCTCTCATTCTCTTTGGCTTTTAGAAATTTCCTAATTTCATCTCTGATCTGGGCCAGTACACATTCCTTTTGCAATGGAGCTATTTATCCTTCAATAGTTTGCCCTTGTTTTCTTCTTCCTTTTGTTGATTTTCAGCCTTATGCCATAGTGGTCAGAGAAAGAGGTCTATATGATATCAATATGCTTAAATTTATACAGATTCAACTTAGGCCCCAGCATGTGGTCTATCCTTGAATATGTGTCACCTGGACTTGAAAAGAATGTGATTTTTTCGTACTTGGATAGAGAACTCTGTAAATATGTATCAGGTCAAATTGTTTAGTTGTAGTGCTTAGATCTATAGACTCCTTGTTAAGTTTCTTTCCCTGTGATCTTTCTCAGAGAGCAATGTATTGAAGTCATCTACTATAATTGTTGAGTATGTGATTTCTTTTATCTTCTTTTGGAGTGGTTGATTGACGTATTCTCTAGGTTTCTTGTTTGGGGAATGTATGTTTAAAATGCTTAGTGGTTCTTGGTCTACAGTTCCCTTGCACATTATATAATGTCCTTCCTTATCTCTTTTATTGTTTGCACTTTGAGATAAATTTTATCTGAGATTAGAATTGCAACCCTGCCTTCTTTTAAATTGCTATTTGTTTGGTATGGTTCTCTCCAGCCTTTGATTCTCAGTCTACTTTTGTTGTAATTTTGAGATGTGTCTCCTGTACGCAGCATATTGATGGGTTGTGTTTTCTAAGTCAGTCTGCTAGCCTCAGCCTTTTAATGTTCTAGTTCTGTCCATTGATATTCAGGGTTATTACATTCATATATGGATTCTGTGATGTCATCTTGTAATTTTTGTGTTGGATGTTTTCCTACCTCCTTTTGTTATCAGTGTGTTGTGTGTGTGCTTCATCCCTGACTTCTTTTCACCTTTAAGTCAATGCTATTGGGGGGGGGGGGCGTTGTTTTCTCTTGTTGACCTCTTTGTGGGGTTGTTGTATGTGACAGTCTCTTAAATGTGTTTGGTAAGTGCTGTTCTTCTGCCCATACTGGGTTGGCAAGGATCTTTTGTAAGGCTGGGTTAAAGATAATGTTCTAGATCCTAGTTTACTGAATAGCTTTTGGGGTCTCTGAAACTTTCAAGTGATCATCTAAAAGCAACTATTAATCTGGAATAAGAGAAATAAAGAAAAACAAACTCATTAAAGAAGTCTATTGTTTAACAGTTCTCATGAACAATGATCTCTATCCTGAGACCCAAAGAACTAGAGAGATGGTGCTTGGCTACCGCTACTGATCATTTAAACTAGGAACAAGAGATGCTTCCAAGTAGAATGGCAGAAAATTGAAGAGCAAAACTCAAAACTCTGAAAAAAGTCAGACTTACTGAACCAGTAGAGATGAGAGGAATGCCTGAGAATATTACCCTTTGAGTGTGGAACCGAAGTTACTCTTAGAGGTCACCTTTCCACTAAATAGATTGTTCCATCAAATGAACAATATTGCCTAGGCGCGCCATACTTTTTAAAATTATCACAAAACCAAAAGGTAAACATTTACTCCAAAGGAAAGAGAAGAAAGTAAGGAGTGGGGCAATGAAACCAGATGACTGGAACTAGAACACACTGTACATAGTGAGAATGCTGATGCATTCTGAAAAATGTACACATTACTCAAAAAGGTAAATTAAAAATATTACTACTTTGGTTCCAGTTCATACATACACAGGTTTATATCAAACAAAACTTGTTTAAAATGTCTTTGCTGTCAGTGGATGACTGTAGATAAATTCTCTACGCTTGTTTTGGTATAGCTTAGGATGCCTTAAAAAAAATAAAGAAGTCCGGATTTTTGTTGTTGCTGGGGGGTGGGGTGAGATTCCAAAGGGATAATCTGGACGGATTGTGTTAAGGGATACAGGATGAGCTCGAGGTTTATTTAAAATTTAAAGAAAATTGAGGACTGCATTGGTGAGAAAAGGACAGGAAAGAGGCACTGAGGAGGTTTTTTTTGTTTTGCTTTTTCCATAATGACAATGCACTTGCTTATTTTCCAGGATAGCAAGAGCTGCCCTATGGAACATTCACAGGGAAATCTTAATCCATCTGCAGCTGTGATTTTGTCCCTTCAGGATTCTTTTTGTTTCCCAAACTCAAAGAATATTGAAAATGAACATGATTTGAGTCTCTTGAAACTGTCCAAACTGCTGTTTTGATTTGGTAGAAATTGAAGAGCACAGGAATTTTAAGAAGCATATAGGCCTCTATAGAAAATATACAAAGAAACAATAGTTTCACATCTTCAAAATTTGTTTCAGAAAGACTTCTATGATTTTACAGCAACACATCACCCTTTTCATACACACACACACGCACACACACACACACACAAATTAAGCCAGGAATTAAGCCAGGGTTATAGTTTTTCTCTCCACAAACCCTAAAATGAACCACAAAAATGCACTGCCAGAGACCAAATCTTTCCAGCATCTAAAAGGTAATGGTGAAGCCTTACATAAAAATGAAATGTTATTTTTATAAGAGGCAATAAAACCAACAATATCTTAACTAATTTGTGAATAAGCATATTTGTGTTAGTCCAGGTTGATTAAATAAACAAATTTATAGACACTTGTGTGAATAAAAAAGAATTTTATATACAGAGCAACTGAACGTTGACATAGCATCCCTCCCAGGTCAGATCAGTCACTATATCTGATATTGGTCATATGTAAAATACCAATCTATAAATTCTTCTTCAGACTTAGGAAACACATGCCAAATTCAGGAAATCACAGACCAGTGGGTGGATCCAGTGGAGGTATGGGTCTCCATGTGGCGCCTCAAGCTCCATTATCAAGAGTCCACAGGAATGTCTTGCAGGGAGTGTGCTTGTGTCCCACCTCCAGTGAGCTATTTATTTCCTTAGTGACTCCCAAGGAGGCCACCAAACTGTGACCTGATTGAAAAGCTAGACTTCACCCCTCCACATCAGATCATGTAGCTATCACAATATCAAAGGTGTAGATAAGCAGTCCTAGGGGTGTGTGTGTGGGGGGGGGGGGAAGGGGAACTGTGGTAGTTATATAATTTCACATCAACTTGATAAATAGAATGTGGGCCTATTAATCAAGTCACAAGATAACACCCACCAGGAGGATTCTGGGAACTTCCTCTTTTTCTTCTGGGAGGAGGACTACACGCTCTTTGCTTAACTTCCTGCAAAGGAAACACACTCAGGGAGCTGGAGGAGCCACATGGAGACCTACACCAATGCTGAGATGCTCCCAATAGACTTGGCACCCACCAGCCTGTGGGTTTCCTGCTTTTTGCATCATTACATGTGAATAAGAATATAAAGACTAGTATCTGACCTGTGGGTTAATATTGGACTTACGGACTTGGTGTGGGCCAGGCTGGGATGTTTTCTTAATACACAATTACTCTTTGATATAAAACTCTCTCTTACACATATATGAGCATATCTGGATTTGTTTCTCTCGTCGCCCCAGACTAACACAGGAGCTAAGGACTCTGTTTGAGTGTGAAAGCCTGTATACACTACCATGGGACCTCAGCACAGGTGACAGGGACGGATCTAAGTCTTTGCATCTTCCAGAAAACTGGGCTGAGTGGAGGAATTGAGGTGAGCACATAGAAGTGCACTGCAGCGCTGGCTGGCTGGATTGGTTGGGACAGGTCACTTACTTTCACCTCACAAGAGAGAGACACCAATGTGGAAACAGCCCAAACTCGGCTCTTCTCCTGTCCTTTTCTTGCAACCTTACCTTAAAGAAGATTGGCTAAAAAGTAACACCCAGTCCTTGAACTGGTGGACAAAAACTGGTACATCTAAGAACAAAGAGAAATCTCAGAACGTCTGTTTCTGCTCAGCATGAGCAAGATGAAGCCCTGTTTTCATCTACCATTCAAACCTGGTAGAAAGAACCATTATTTAAAGAACACAGGTGAAGGAAACAACCAAAGGAAGTACATTTTTTATGAATATTTTGTGCTGTAGACTCGGTAAGAAACAGAATACAATAAAAAAGATGTCCAAGATGCACTATCCAAAACAACGGAATAAATGAGAAAGAAAGCACCATTATGGATCCTAGCAATACATTTACAACATCAAGGGATGAAATAGATTTATTTGAAAGTGACGTGGAGGAAAGTCTTGAGATAAGCACCATGGATAGAGAGGGCAATGAAATTTGAGAATGGTGAGAAAAAATTTTAAAATATGGTCAAGTCAAAGGTGATCCAACGTAGAGATAATTGTGTCCTCGAGGAAGACAATGCAACAAATTCAGAGTAATGAAATATGATGAAGAAACTATTTATTTTACACCAGAGAAAACTGAACCAGAACAACAAGCAGAGAGATATTCTGATTAAGTTATTGAACCTCAGGGTTACAAAAATGAAATTTTCAGACATCCAAGAGGAAAACAAAGACAAAAAAGCAACAAGTCATCTGTAAGGGAAACACTCACCTCAGGCATCTCAACAAAGAAAAAAAAGAAATCCTGGCCACAGGTTTTTAGAGAAAGAAGGAAAAAAAATAAAAAATGACATAAAAATCCCAAACATGCACATTTTCACTGAGTTGATTCTGACACAGAGCTACTATATATTGAGCCTGCATGGGTGGGAATCCTTGTGGAGCAGATAGTCTCATCTTTCTGCGGAGGAGTGACTGGAGGGATTGAACCACAGACCTTGTGATTAAGAGTCAAATGCTTAATTGAGAGCATCTAGCCACAGAGAGTATTTTAATGCAAGGAGTCCTGGTGACGCTGTGGGATAAACAATGGGTTGCTAAACACAGACTAGTGTTTCAAACACACCAGGGGCTCTGAATGAGAGAGGTGAGCTTGTATGATTGGGTCAAGATTTACAGCCTCAGAAGCCATATATGAGGGGGTACCCCCAAAACACCAGGAAAAAGCTCAGCTGGGAGGAGCTTTTATAGAACGTGCTTTTCTCATTAGGCGAGTATCAAGCAACTCACTCTGAGTTAGTTTACCCAGTGACATTGCCTGGGAAGTTTCTGATCACAGTGAACTTTTTTGTAAAAGCAGTTTTACTTGAATCTCTTTTTTTGTGATGGCTGATTTGAGAGAACTGCGTGTGACTGTGAAATTTTATTTCCTGCTTCATAAAAATGCTGCAGAAACTGTTGTGATGTAGAGCACAGCTTATAAGGACAGCACTACGGGAAAAAGTAAAATGCATGAGCGGTCTTACCATTTTAAAACAGGTGAAATGTCAATTAATGACAAGCCTTGTTTTGGACATCTGTCAACTTCTTGAACAGATGAAAATGTTGACAAAATTTGTGCACTTGTGTTCAAAGACTGATGACGGACCATTGAAGAGACGGGGAAGCTATCTGGACTGTCTTGAAGCTCAGGTCATCATATTTTAATGGAAGATTTGGAAATGAGAAGCCTCACTGTACCTTGTGTACCTTGTGTTCTGGTTGACCAGCAAAAAAAACAAAACAAAACAAAAACGTAGAGAGGAAACCTGCCATGTTTTGAAAGAACAGCTCCAAAGTGACCCGGATTCCCCCCACCCCACCCCAGTCATTACTAGTAATAGACGTGGTACTATTCTTATACCCTGAAAGCAAACGTCAATCAAGCCAGTGGAAGACACCGTCATCACTCCGCCCCCAAACAAGTTTGCCAAGTGAAATCCAAGATCAACATGATGATGCTTATTGGATTTTTGATGGGGGTTGGCTCGTGCATTCAGACTGTTAATCAAGCTTTCTATTTAGAAGGTTTGAAAAGACTGTCACAGTGTGCGACAGAAAAGGCCTGATTTGTGGCAGACAGGGGACTGGTTTTGCCACCACGACAATGCGCCTGCTCACGCAGCCACCTCAGTGCACCAGTTTGGGGGCGAAAAACAGTATGTCTCTCTTGACGCAGACATCTTACTCACCTTACCTCACTCTGTGTGACTTCTTTTTGTGTCTGCCAATGAAGAGGCACATGAAAGGACTGTGATGTTAGAAGAAGTGAAGGAAAAAACAAGGGAAGTGCTGTCAGCCATCCAAACAGATGATCTTAAAAAATGTTTCCAAGAATGGGATCTCAAATTCGACAAATGTATTAAGTGTAATGGAGAGTACTTTGAAGGTGATAGGTTGTTTTGTTAAAAAATGTAGATAGAATTCAGAGTGATTTTTTTTGGTTTGGGGATGGGTGGGAGACTCTGTTTCTTGGGGGGGATACCCTCTAGTGAAGAGTTCCTGTGAGTTGGAATCAGCTTGATGGCTCTGGTGAGATGCAAGCTTATATTAAAATGGACAGCACTCCCAAACCAAAGGTCAAAGACGATGCGCTCTCTCTTTTTTTCATGAGTGGGATATGCTAGACACATTGCCATTGCGTTGAAGAACTCAGAGAATGCAGAGATTGGCCCTTATTGAACAAACTATGTAACAAAGATCCCATCCTGGCGGAATAAAAAATGTGAAATCCAGGAAAGTTGATGCTAAAATAAAAGGACTAGCAGAAGCACTGAGTTCATTTGAACATAGAAGTAAGGCTAAGTAACACAAAGAAATGTGGCTATTGGCGCTATAAAGATTACAAACCCTGGAAAAATTGGAATAACATAAAACACAAAAATTAGGAATTGTAGTGTGAAGGATAAGAGGAAATATAAGAATGCAAATGATCTCATTTTAGATCTAGTAGTCATTTAACACTTTTAATCAAGCAATATGGGTTCTCTGATTTCCTCTTGTTTGTATATTTCCTTTGTCCATAATCTTTGTGCTATTTCTCATATTAATGTTGCCTTTCTTCTTCAGATCCTTTTTAAACCAATGTGTCTTGAATATTAATCAATGTAAATTGAATACCTAACAAATGTTATTGAAGTAATTTTGCAGATTGCATGGGATTGCAAATTCCTTGAGGATTGGGACTATGTTTTATTCATCTCTGAATTCTATCAGCACCTGGCACAGGGGCTTGCACATAGTAGACTGTCAGTAAATGTTTTTTGAATAAATGAATTAATTTCCGTTGTCTTTCACATTTTGTTGCTCGAACAATGGCTGAAAACTAGCTGGAAATATAAGGAAAATGAACCAGAAGTGGATAATATGATAAAACTTGTCACCCACATTTGAAAGCCCTATTATAAATGCTCTTGATGCTTCAATAAAGACGCTCTATCAGAATCCATCTTTCCTTAGTAAATAATGTCCTTATTCTAATTTAATCCTTCAGACTGCCATCAAGATGATCATTTTCCAAAGTCAGATCTGATCTTGTCTCTTCTCTACTTAACGCCCTTATTGGTTCATCTTATTTGTACAATGAAGTCCAAATTCTTAAGAAAGACATTTAAAACCTTTCATGATCTGACTTCATTTCACTTCACCTCAGGCAATATACTCCACGTGCTATCCATCCAGGGTGATATGAAGTTTCTGGAACATGCTAAGCACACTCATTCTTCTATTTCTTTGCTTATCCTGTTTCCTCTACTTAAAATGTCACTCTTCATCCAATAGTCTTTTTCTCACTTTCTTCCCCTCCATTCCTCAGGAACCAACTCCCATGTCCTCTTCTCTGTGAAAACATAACCGCTTCCCACAATTAAATATTTGTGCAGAAGAACCACAGAATTAGCAGAGAACTCCTCAAGAAGAAGGACAAAGTTGGAGCGTTTGCTTTACCTGACTTAAGCACCTACTATACAGCCACAGTGGTCAAAACAGCACGGTACTGGTATAATGACAGATATTCAGAACAATGAAAAAGAACTGAAAACCTAGAAATGAAATCATCAGCATACGGACAACATATCTTTGATAAGGACCCCCCAAAATATCAAATGGGAAGTGGGATGGCCTCTTCAATAAGTGGTGTTGGGAAAAATGGATATGTACCTGCAGAAATATGAAACAACACTCTTATCTTACTCCATGCACATGAGTAAACTCAAGGTAGATCACAGACCTTAAAGTAAAACCCCAAACTATTAAGGTCATCCTGAGAGAATTGGCACAAACCTAAGAACTTCGGAGCAGGGAATATGTAGTATATTGAAAATAGAGAAGGACAAAAACACAGAGGAAGCACAAATTAGCAAGTGGGATATACTGAAGATAAAACACCTGTGTACATTGAAAAAATTCACCAAAAGAGTAATAAGAGAGCCCAGAGATTGGAAAAACATCTCTAGCAATGACACATCAGACAAAGGCCTTATTACTAAAATCTACAATACTCTGCTAGCTACAATAAGAAGAAAACAATTAGCCGATTGAAGAGATGGGCAAATGACCTGCACAGAAATTTCACAAGGGTGGAAATACAAATGGCCAACAAACATAAGAGAAAATGTCCCCAATCACTAGCCATAAGGGAAATGCAAATTAAACTGTGAGATACCACCTAACACCCTGGAAGACAGGCAAACTTAAAAAAAAACAAAACAAAATAGAGAGTAACAAGTATTGAAGGGGATGTGGTGAGACAGGAACTCTCATCCACTTTTTCTGGTTCAGCAGGTGTGTGCAGCCATTATGGAAATCAATATGGTGATACTTAAAACAGAGCTACCTTGTGACCCAGCAATCCCACTACAGGGCATAGACCTAGAAGAAGTAATAAACAGACCATGACCACACATCTGTGTGCCAGTGTTCATCTAAGCACAGTTCACAATTGCACAGAATTAGAAACAGCCTAAATTTCCACCATCTAATGAATGGATTAAAAAACTGTGGTACATACATACAAGGGAGTACTACGCATCCCTAAAAAGCAGTGATGAATGCATGAAGCACGTCGACAACATGGGAAGAATTGGAGGAAATTATGCTAAATGAAGTAAGCCAAGCACACATGGAGAAATACAATATGCTCACTGAGGTAGGTTTAAAAAGCACAAGGGGCCTAGGGTAAAAGCCACCAAATGTATAAATCCCTGGGGTGAGGTCCAGGCACTCTGGTAGGGGGTCGGACCCAACCGAGGGATGCATATGCCAGCCAAATAAAAACGAGAGGGAAAAGGGGCGGGGAATGGATAGTGGGGTGTGGGATACAAAAAAGCTATCCCCCAGTTTTTCTCCTCCAAATATATGCCAAACCCAAGAGGCTGCTTGCCAGCACATAGGGGAAGGTCAGATGTTTGGAGATATTCTCCCTGAAGGCATCAGCCATCCTGAGCAAGCAGACTACTCTCTGGTCCACCGTAGGTGGGACTTACACCCTATTGTAAAGGATAGTGATTGCTTTCCTGGAGAGCTCAGAACAGGTCAAATCAGCTCAGTGACAACCAAGGTTAGGCTATGATCCTTAATCTGGGACCTGCCCATCTTGTCACATGTATGCCCCTAATCCCTTCTCTCCCCATTGCATGTAGGCCCTTAGATCGCCCCCCTATTGCTGTATTGCCTATGGTACTACCCCTTCCTGGGACATATGTCAGTACCGGTAATCAGGGGCTCGCACGCCCCCAAGTATATATAGAAGTCTTGGTTAGAAATAAATCTCTCTCCTCCCAGCTCCACCCACGCTCTGCTCTGACCTGGCTGCTGAAATCATGGCCGTCCAGGAGGTGAGTTTGCTACCCTGAAATGTGTCTGACTCCTTTATTTTACTCTCTATTCTATCTCTTTTATTCTCTGTGACTTTACTATAATATATATATATATATATATATATATATATATCACCATATAATTGCACCTAATGAATCCATGATATTGTTAGGGGATGGTCTCCTCTGAGAGCAGGGAAACGGCACTAACACACACACGGGGAAGATATTGTTCATGTCTCCACAGGAAAGCAAGAAAGGGAGCAGGCGTCAACGAGAGAGAGAGGGAGAGAGAGAGAGAGAGAGAGAGAGAGAGAGAGAGAGAGAGAGAGAGCGAGCTGCAACCTGGCCCACCAACCCTCGAGGACATCATTCCTGCTCGGATCAGCCAATGCACAGAGAGAAGTGTGGAACTGGTCCCACCATGAGACACAACACCCCCTCACAAGCCTACAGGCCTACAGGGGACAGCACTGGAGACAGTGTTGGGAGTGGGCCTGGTCTGACACCCCACATCCCACAGCAAAACAGAGCAGCAAGGGGACCAAAGCAATGAAGTCCCTGAGGAATCCCAAAAATAGACCTCGTAATTAGTGGGCAGGGCATTACACTTCACCAGAGCAGACTGGAAAACACTCAGAAAGGTCAGCAGACAGACCTGGAATTCTTTATAGGCTTCTCCCCACCCTCTCCCTTTTTCTCTTTCTCATGTATATCCATAAAGGATAGGCGGGATAACCAATCCTGAAGAGAAAACAAGGGGTTGATGGGTGGATGGAAGTGGGGCGCATGGGAAAGGAGGAGGTGGCAGAAAGGGCGCCAAAACCCAGGCTCGAGGGAACAATGAGAGACCTGAAATTGATGGTGTGGAGTCCAATGAAGGGCAAACAAATAGTGGGACAGGAGGAAAGTAAAAAGAAACAAAGGAAAGAACTAGGAGGCAAAAGACATTTCTAGAGGTATAAATATAGGCATGAACATATGTAAATATATTAACATATAATGATAGAGATATAGGTCTATGTACATATGTTTACATGTTAACTATTAAGGTAGCTGATGGACATTAGGTCTCTGCTAAAGTATTCCCTCAACACAAGAACACTTTGTTTTAATAACTTGATATTTTGTGATGCTCACCTTCCCACCATGATCTCAGAAGTCAAAATGGGTGCACAAGTAGATGTGAAGAAAGTTGATGGTGCCTGACTATTAAAAGATATATCATCTGGGGTCTTAAAGGCTTGAAGTTAAACAACTAGCCATCTAGCAGGGAGGCAACAAAGCCCACATAGAAGAAGCACACCAGGCTGTGTGATCTTGAGATGTCAACAAGATCAGGTTTCAGATATTAGTAGACCCCCCCAAACAAGATACTGATGCAAATGATGGGGTTCACAGTGGAGACCCAGAGCCCAGCTATATAGAATTGGACATTCCATCACAGAAGGGTCACAAGGAAAGAATGAGATGGCCAAGGTGCAACACTGAGGGAACACAGAACTTTCCTCAAGTTCCTTAATGCTTCCTCCCCTCCACTATCATGACCTCAGTTCTACATTACAAATCTATTTAGAATGGAGCAAGTACACCGGTATAGCTAAGAGCTCTCAATAGACAGACACCAGGACAGATAATCCCCTCAGGGACAATAATGGGCGTAGCAATACCATGGGTAGGGGGAAGGTGTGGGAAGAAGGAGGGGGCAAGGGAGAATCGTTTGCAATGATCAGTGTACAGCACACACACACCCTCCCCTGCCAAGGGTGATGAACAACAGAAATTTGAGCAAAAGGAGACAGCGGACAGTGTAAGATATGAAAATAATAATAATTTATCAGGAGTTCACAAGGGGAAGGGAGGGGGGAAAAGATAAATTGAAAAGATAAATTGAAACCAAAGGCTCAAACAGAGAAGAGAATGTTTTGAAGATGCTGATGGCAATATCTGTACGAATGTGTCTGATAACAATCGCTGTCTGGATTGTTACAAGGGCCATAGCACCTTGCTCATGTTCTGCATATTGTACGTATAAGTGACACCTCGATGCAAGTTTCTTGGTGTCTGGGTCATGCCTATCATAGTCTAGAAAGTGATCACAGGGTCATGAGTTAGTTTCCACTCATGACAACCCTGTGCAAAGAAGAAGGGAACCCTTCCTGGGCCTGCACCATCCTCACTGTTGTTCCTGTTTGAGCCCGTGTGTGTGTGTGTGTGTGTGTGTGTGTGTGTGTGTGTGACTGTGTCAGTTCATCCCTGGAGGGTCTTCCGCCCCTTAGCTGATCCTCCACCTTACCAACCAGGATGTCCCTCTCCAGGGACGGGTCTCTCCTGACAATATGTTGCCAGGACATGACACGAACTCTCGCCATCCTCAGACTTCCTTTCTGGCTTTCTAATTCCAGATCTTTTCACATTTCACTATGTTTTATTTTGTTTTCTTGAGTTGCCCCTTGACATTTCCTGTTCATTGCTTTTAGTACTTCAATTCTTCCACGCAGGGTAGCTACTTCCCACTCAAGTGCAAGTTTCAGGGTCTCCTCTGACATCCACGTTGGTATTTTCTTTCTCATCTTTTAAAGGATCTTTTGCAGCCTTCACATGTGACCTTCTTGCTGTCACCCTCCAGCTCACCAGGTCTTCCGTCATCAGTGTACAGTCGGTCAACTGTGTTCTTGAGAAGAAATTCAGGTTGGACATGCACAAGGCTGTATTTAATTATTGTGGACATGTTTTATTTTACTTCAACTTCAACCTGAAGTCACACAGAGAATCATAGTGCCTAACATATAGTAAGTGCCCAGGTAATGCTTACTATGTTAGTTGTTTTTTTTTAAAGACATACTTATATTTGCATTTAAAAAGAAAAAGAACAGCTTCTAAATTTAACATAGGGGTTCAAGTGAATATCCTTTATAATTTATTCCTTACTATAAAGCAAAAACTCTGCTCTCTTTTCTGCTGCTCCTCTGTCTTCTGCTTGCATATGCTTCTCTCTCGCTCCTCTCCCCTCTTCCCTCTCCCCTCCACCAGGTCGGCACATGTGTGAATGCAGACCTGTGTTCAGTTTACTGAAAGGCCTGTCCTTCATAAAAACTCACTTGGACCACTAAATAATTAAATACAGTAAAAAAAAAAATCTATCTATTAGGCTGAGCCCCGGTGGCATAGTGGTTGAGTGTGGAACAGCGGCCCATTGGCTTGGCGATTCAAATCCAGCAGCGGTTCTCTGGGAGCAAGATTGGGTAGTTCCCACGACCATCAGAGGGCAGTGATGTCCCTTCCCAAAATCTATCTATCAAACTTTAAGTGGTTTCCCTGATCTGATTAAAGATACTTGACTTTTCCCTATTTAATTCACAATTAAAAATTCACTAAAAATATACTCGAAAATCTCTTCAGAGATAGACTACTCTGAGAAAAACACATAGTTTACCTTCCCAGATAAAAGTGGAATTATAGCCATTGTTTTTTGAAAATAAGAACTAGTATACTGAGTACAGATGTTTTAGTCCAATGGTTCTCAACCTTCCTAATGCCGTGACCGTTTAATATAGTTCATCATGTTGTGGTCACTCCCAACCATAAGATTATTTTTGTTGCTACTTCATAGCTGTAATTTTAATACTGCTATGAATCATAATGCAAATATCTGATATGCAGGATGCATTTTCATTGTTAAAAATTGAATATCATTCAGGCATAGTGATGAATCACACAAACAATGTATACTTATATATTGTGAAATCTTTATTTCTAATGACAAATCAATGAGATTTTGTCTTGAAGCCTGGGGTAGCGTGGGTGAAAGTCCTCACGCAGCATACTTGTATGTGGGTGTATCTGCATGTGGACGAACACAGCTGGAGATGGAGAGAGGAGTGGTAGCTTGGTTCCTAAGACCATCAGAAATGAATGTTTTCAGTAGTCTTAGGTGACCCCTGGGAAAAGGTCATTCAACCCCCACAGGGGTCATGACCCACAGTTGAGAATCACTGCGTTAGCCTGAGAGGCAGAATGCTCCATTTGAATAAGTAAATCTTTGTGAAGGGAACAGGAATACTGCTTTGTATACATTGATGTGTTGGAAGGAAGAACTATGTCTTTTCGCTCTGTGGATTTAGACCATCGTAAGTCAATAAGAAGGTAAATTGAAAAAGTTTTACTACTATGATTCCAAATCACATATACATAGGTTTATTCCAAGCACAACATGTTTGAGCATGTCTCTGATATCAGTGAATGGCTGCGGACACGTTCTTCCAGCAACACATGTGTCACTTAGTTGCCTTAAAAAAAAATCGAGTGGCAGAGGAAGTTGGGGGGAATAGGGAGTTAATAACAACAAGAACAAGAAAGAAAAAATGTTCTAAAATTGTCTGTGGTAATGATCATAACACATAACTGTTGAATTGCATGCTATATGGATTATGCGCCAATAAAATCTTTGTTAAAAAAAATCGAGTGGTCTCTGAGAGGGTCTTTGGGGCCAGTTACATTCAATGAAGAAAGGTCAGCTCTAAAGGTTATGAGGATTATTTGGGAGGATTTTTATGGGGTAATCTGGATCGATTGTCTTGAAGGATACAAGACAATCATGGGGCTTATTATCAAGAAGTTTTAGGAAGATTAAAAACTGCATTGGTGAGAAAAAGGCCAGGGAAGTTGTGCTGAGGTTTCTGTATCACCACAATGCATCTGCTCATTCTTTGAGGGTTGAAGACTGTCCTATAGGGACTTCATAGTCAAATGCGACCCTACTTCTCTGATCTGCCCCTTTGAAACTTTTTGTCCCTAAAACTCAAAGTCCATTTAAAAGGAACACAATTTGAGTCCCTCAAGGATGCTCAAATTGCCATGTCAATGAGGCAAAAATTGAAGACCACAGAATTCTTTGGAGAAGAGTTAGCAAAGTGGGAACACAGCCTTTGGAAGTGTGTAGCTATAGATGGAGAGTAGGTTGAGAAACAACAGTTTCACATCTTGATTATTAAAGAAAAACAATGTTTCTATGATTTTGTAGCAATACCTTTTGACTTACATAAGAATTTCTGGAGGGTGCAAATTGCTAACATGCTCAACTGATAATGGAAAGTTGGGGGTTCGAGTTCATAGGCACCTTGGGAGAAAGTTCTGGAAGAAAGTTATGTCATATCCTTCTAATAATGAGCCACTGCAATTATAGGGAGCGCAGTACTTTGATACATCTGTGTTGCCATAAGCTGGAGTGACAACTATTTTTTTACACTGCTGCCAAGATATAGTTGTGAGGGTCTTTGTTCAAACCCTTGATCTCAAGAGAACAGAAGCTGATATACAAAGAACACAGACAGGTATGATCCTTATCACTTACTGGAGAATAAATCTGTGAAGGGACTGGAATAATTTTGGAGAGGCTGTCCTTGGACTCACATACAAAGACTGAATACTTCTATCTTGAAATGTGTTAACATTAGACCATTAATGCTTTAGGGTGTGATTGTTAAGGTTGTATGTCAACTTGGTGAGCCATGATTCTCAGTTGTTTGGCAGTTATGCAATGGTGTAGTCATCACCCACTTTGTGATATAATATAATGTAATCACTTCCATGATTATTTCAGATAGGATGGAAATTATGAACTCTCCTAAGAGCAGTCAGTCAGCTGAAAGGAGTTCCCTTGGGATTAGGGCTGCCTCCAACACATAATAAATAAATGGTTGTTCCAATAAGGATCTGGTTTGCTCTGAAGTCTGTAGCCAGTTTGGCATCACTTGACTTCCAGCTCTTGGTATCTGTCAACCTCTGGAGCCTGTGTCAGCAGTCTCCTATCTGACATGCTTATTGAGTTTGTCTGTTCCTGCAGTTACATCTCAGGAGAAACCGCCAGACTAAAGCCTTATCTGTGGACTTGAGACTTACTAGCCTCTGCAGCCATGAGAAAAAGATTGGGCTTTCTACTCCAGTAAATAATTCGGTCGTGGAAACACACAGTTGGTCAATATGAGTCAGCATTAACTTGATGGCAAGTGTGGTTTGGCTTTTATAATCAAGGGAGCCATTTCCTGTTTCTCTGTTTCTATCACTGATTTTGCTTGTTGAGAGAACACACCATAAGATAAAGGCGATGCTTTAATTGGACCAGAGGTCAAGGCCACATGTCAAAGTATGAAGAGAAGTTTGCACATACTAGGAAGAGGCAGAACGGGGGATAGGAAATATGATTTTGAAAGTAAATCTTAAACTGGATTAGGATTTTCTCCTTTGAATGTCACAATGAAAGACTTTGGATGTCCAAGACATCGTCAGGGGAACTCTTTCCGCAGAGGGGACACTATTCTTAGCCATATGCACCCAGGCTGAAAACTCATCCTCTATGTTATCCTTGAGCGTTTGAGAACAGCCATGTCATTCCTACAGTTCATTCTTTGGACTCTGTCTGGGCATTTCAATATCTGTAAATATCGAAAGTACAATGTACTGCCAGAAGGACACACAAGTCTAAGTATGATGAGTCTTTGCCTCAAGTCCTTTGAGCATGTCATAAGGAGAGATCCATGACCAGGAAGCCAAATTGACCTCCATTAACTCAATTCTGACTCACAGAAACGCTCTAGTTAGCATCCAAGACTGGAAATCTCCAGGGGAGCAGAAGGTCTCATCTTTCTCCTGTGAGGGGCTGGTGGCTTTGAGTTGCCAACCTCACAGTTAGAAGCTCAACCAGTAACTCACTACACCATCAGTGTCTGGAAAAGGACATAATGTTTGGTAGAGGAAGCCCCTCCCCAAGACTGATTTAGTGACTGCAACAATGGGCTCATACACAGCAATTGGGAGGATGGCCCAGGACCAGGAGGTGGTTTGATCTTTTGCATATAGGGCCACTATGGGTTGGAATCAACTTGATGGCATCTAAAACGAACAAACAGTGTTCGATGCTTCAGTCTGGTGTTAGTTGCACTGTGAAAAGACTTTGGTGGGAGATGCTTTTGTTCAGGAGGGACCTGACAGGACAGTGCCCCTTCATGCCAGATCCCAAGGCAATTATTGAAGGTCACATGGGCTAGAAATAAATCAATGCTTTAGAACTACAGGGAGTGGTCGTCGGAGTAGGTGACATCTGAAGCAGCGATGGAAGTAGTTCAGTTATTGAGGACGTAAGTGGGAAACAACACCTTCCAAAGCGGAGGGCACTCTCATAGTTGAGAAACTATAGAGGAGCCTAAAATCCTGTTAATTTTGCAGGTGAGGGCTCAGAGCCATGATGCGCTGGTTGGCGTTTTATTTTAAATATGACTCCATACTAATGACTCATGAAAGCTGTGACATTCTGTCTATTAAGGTTATATGAGACCTTTCTTGACCAAATCGTTCCCATTCTGGGCAATATGCTCATTGGATTTGAGAAAAACAAGAATAAACAAAGTATCCCCCCCCAGCTTTATTTTATTTGATTCCCTTCTTCTTTTCCATTAGACTTCTGCCCTTGAACCTTACTGTAGACACACAGATCTAACTCTGATGTATCAGACATCGACAATATCCTCAGATAGAACCGTAAACTCTAACTCGGGAATATTCTTCTTTCCTTCCACTGTTTCTCCAGTCCCCCCCCCCCCTTCTTTTCATGAAGCATTCAGTACAAGAAAGGAAGAGAGCGTTCGGGACTCTCTCTGGATATTATAGATGGATAAATCAAAGTGGTCTTTCACTGGGCAGAAGCTTTCCATTGACACCATTTCCCTGGGCTGAGCAGGAATGCTATTTAGTAGACTGGCACAGTCTCATTGCTGTTGATTTTATCTACAGTCGTACTTTGGAAAAAGACTGCATTCAGTCCCTTAGAGCTTTTCTGGATTTATGGTGTTTGCCTTTTTATTTTAACAGCTGCTTATTTGCATAACCTGTTAACGCTGCTTTCCTACATCACTAATGGGCTTCCTTTTGCTTCTTGGACATTTCCCCCCCTTGCTCTTACAGACTCAATAACGAATAACAACTTCTGTCTTCAACAAAAGTTCTGCATTTCTGAAATCATCTCTATCTTCCCCCAAGTACACAACAAAGCTGAGGTTTGTAGAATATAGCTTTGGCATGCTAATGGCTTGACTTACCCCTGCAAGGCGCTTAGCTGACTTGCAACCACTCCCCTGGGAGTTAGGTGCTGTACCATCGGCTTCAGTTCAGCAAAGATTACTGAAGGCTTGCTGTGCAGCAGGCCTCCCTGGGTGGTGAGAATAAAGGGTGATGTGCTTGACTACTGACGTTTGGTGGCATGAACCCACTCTGGGACACCTTGGAAGAAAGCGACTTGCTTCTGAAAGCTGATGGTTTCCGCATCCCTGAGGTCACCTTGAGCCTGAATCTACTCACTACAACTGGCCTATTTTGATACTACGTTGCAGGCATCGTGCTACCTCTGGGAAGGACAAAGTAGAGGAGTACATACCTCCTAGCTTTATGGCCAAAACACTCCTTTCATTTTTTCCATCCTGTTATTAACTCCACAAGGGTTGTATTGATGAGGGACCTACTCTTATCTTTAGTAAATATAACAAATAGGCAATGAATAAGGAGGGCAAAACAGGTTATTAAGGGAAGGATGGGGAGATCTCATGCAAAAAGTTAAAAAAAATTTGGGGGGGGGGGAGCTGAACTTCAAAGACTTTATCTGTCAGGATAGAATAGAACAGTCCCCTAGAGTTTGCAGGGTTCTTGATGGAAGCGGCCAGCCACGGCTATCTCCAGGGGCTGGTGAGTTTAAGATAGTGACCTTGTGGTCAACAACCAAGCACTTTAACCACGCCACCACCAGGGATCCCTAAAGACTAGCAAAGAAACACAGTGCAAAGGGCCGATCATTTTCCAGGCTAGCAACGGTTTCTATTTTTCTTAATGCTCTGTACCCAAAGCAAGTATAAACAAAGACAATCCGAAATTAAGTACATTTCGTCACCATTTTAAAATTGCTTACTACAGCGTCAATAATTTGTGTTGATGTGATCCTTTAAGAACATTTTCCTCCCGTCAAACATCTAAGCAACTTAAGAATAATAGTCTTTGGGAAGGGGAGCGTTGGACCTCCCTTAGAGAAGTTTTCATAAAGAACTAGGGAATGTATAGATGTGGGGGGCCTTGCTTTTCTTTGTGATGCGGCTTATGTCTTTCGGGCCGATGTGCTGTGTGTGGTTCTGTCCGTGAAGCCTGAAATAGGATTACAGTTCTAAAAGTGCAAGGAAAGGACCCGTTTCTCCCTCCGCTCCGTACCAGATGACGGAGCACGCCTCAGCCTCGCCTTTTGTCTTCAAAGGGGTGTTGAGTGGAAGGTTTTGAAGGGGTTAAACGCCGGTGCTCCAGAACCGCTGCGGACCGTGCAGTTTTAACTTCGATAGCTCCTGTAGTGCAGAGCTTCCCCCAAATCAGAGGGCTGGGGGCCAGAGGCCTCTGCGCAGACTTGGGGTACCTGGTCCCAAGCAGGAGGCGCCCCGCGCTCTGCAGGTGCAGGGATTTGTGATCCGGCCACCGGGCTCCCGGGAGAGGGCTGCAACCACCGCGTTGCAGAGGGGAGGGGGCTTGGTCCCCGCAGCAGAGCCCCGTCTCGCAGGCGGCCGACGTGGACCCCTCCGGGTGCCCTCACCTGGCCCGCTGGAGGAGAAGCAGTCGCCGCTGCAAGCGCGGAGAGGAGAGGACCCCGGGTTTGGGACGCCACAGGGCTGGCTTCGCGGTCTCGGTCCGCCGGGCTCCCGGTGATAGCGCCCCCACCCTGGCCATCATCCCCGTGCTCCGTCTCCATTGGCTCTTCCGGCCGCCACTCGGTTCCGCCGCGCTAACCCCCATTGGCCCCCCTCCGGCTGAGGCTCCGCCCCTCGAGCTGAGCTCGGGCGGTGGGGCGCCGTGGCGAGAGCCGGGCGCTCGCTCGGGCTTGGGGGAAGCGGCGGCAGCGACGAAGGAGGAGGAGGAGGAGGAGGAGGAGGAGGGGCGGGACCGGCCGGAGGCAGCGGCGGCGCAGGCCGGGGTGATGGTGCAGGTGCCCGGGGCCGGCGCGGAGCTGGCCGGCTGAGGGGCGCCTGGTCCGGGGTCCGCAGCGCCGCCGCGTCGCTCCCGGGGGCGGGCGGGCGGCGGGAAGATGCTGAGCAGGTTGATGAGCGGCAGCAGCAGGAGCCTGGAGCGCGAGTACAGCTGCACCGTGCGGCTGCTGGACGACAGCGAGTACACCTGCACCATCCAGGTCAGCGCCGCGCCGCCGCGGGCCCCGCGCTCCCCGACTCTGCCCAACTTGGCCCGCGGCCGCCGCGCGGGGGGCGCCCCAGCCCCAGCCCCAGCCCCAGCCGGTGGCGCGCTTTGTCCGCCCGGCGCTGCGGCGACAGCCGGGGCGCTCGGCGCCTCCGCGCGAGTCCCTGCGGGGGGGAGGGGGGAGGGTCCACACACGCGGACCCCCAACTCCTTTCCTTCCGTGTCTTGGGGTGAGGGGTCCCTGGGTCCCGCCGCGTGGGGAGCAGCTTCCCGGGCGTTGGGAGGGCAGGGCGGGAGGCTGGTCCCCGGGCCGCCCCGTCGGGGAGGGGGGGCTGGGGTGGGGGCGCACAGGCTCTAGCTGGCCCACGGGGCCAGGCCGGGCTGGCCGGCTGTTCCGATGGCTCTTTGGTTGGCATAATACAGGTTTATGTCATTCTGTCCTCCCCCCACCCCGGCATTTGTGAGTCAGAGCCCTCAGAAGGTAGAAGTGACCGCGCAGCCCCTGCGGGGTGGCCTGTGGAGGGGAGAGCCCGGCCTTCCAGCCCCCCACCCCCACCCCGTCTTTCGCCCTCCGCATTGTAGGGTAGTGGACATTGGGGGGGGGGGCGGGCGGCGGGGGACGTGAGGTCTCGATTTAGCAACAAGTCCAAGAGGTGGAGGGGGTGCAGATGGTGAGAAAGAATCGGGTGACTTCCAAAAAAACACAAACCCCCAAGAAAGGCAAACAAACCACCACGCCAGCACGAGCAGGCTGCACCCCACTATCTTCCAACCTGGCGTTGTTGAAGGCATTGGTCCCACCCCCCACTACTGCCGAGCGGCGCGTCCGGAGGGGTCGCCCGGGAGGCAGTCGCAGCCCCCTCGCCGGCTTTCCGAAGTCAGAGGCAGGCGGCGAGCAGCGACCGTGCCCGGGCTTTCGTTCGGCGCCTCGGAGGATCCAGCGCTCCCCGCCGGAAACTGCTCTTTCCGGAGAAGCGGAATCGAGTGGGACCCGCGGGGGTCTCACCTGATCCCTTCGTTGCCTTTGCGGTGAGAAACCAGAAGGGGCTCTTCCGCTCAGATGTGGCAGACAAAATAAGGGTCCTACCCTCTTTGTCTCCCTCGCGCATTCCCCCCTCCCCACTCCCCTTATTTATTTTTCGCTGACAATGCTCCACAGAGGAAAACAGCGGTGCGCGCGAGAGAAAGACGGTGGTGCTGGTGGTGGTGGTGGTGGGGTGTGTGTGTGTGTGTGTGTGGGGGGGGGTGTTCTGCTCTCTGCTGACTCCGTGCCCATTCTAGCCTCCTCTCCACTTGTCTCTTCCCCACACCCCCAAACCCAGCTCCGGGCTTGAATGCTGACTGCTGCCAAAGATCCGTGAGGGCAGAGAAAGAACACAGAATCCCCTTCTAAGGCCATTTAAATAGTTGCACAGATTAAGCAGTCATAAAGATGCTGACCATCTAGTGAAAGGGTTGGTGGAGTTGAATAGGATAGAGGGATGCTGTGTTCTCTTTCTTTAGGGATGGACCTGCCTACTTTTTGTTTCTACTGTATCATGAGCCATATAGTGTGTGTGTGTGTGTGTGTGTGTGTGTGTGTGTTTGGTGGGGGAGGAGAAAACATTGAATTGGCATCTTCATCATTTGGGCACATTATCAAGAACCCCAAAAGTCTTCATTCTGTTTATCTTTAACATCTGAAGCCTTTACACAATACCATTTTCAGGGTTAGTGTGAGATTTAGACGTCACAAATCCTCCAAACCTTCTTATGGGGTGTATATGTGTGTGGGGAAATGGTGAAATCAAAATTCCCCAGCCGGTCATTAACTTTTTACCAATGTATAGAACACATAGGAAACCCATTCTGACACCATTCACTAGGAGGGGTCCATCACCTTGTGGATTTCAGGCACCACACTAAGGGGACTAGTTCTGCTTCCACTTAGTGAAACCTGTAAGGTTGGTTGACTGGTATTACTGGTGTGAGCAGTGTTTATTACCTTTGAGGAAAAGGATACTGTGAAGTTCAGCAGGACATACTGCATTTGTGGATGCTCCCTCCTTCTACAGTTGTTTGTTTTCCTGCTGGTCTTATTTTATTATAATTTATTTTGTTATAACACATTTTGAACTGTTAAAAAAAAAAAGAAGCTTGGTGTATGTAACATGGCCACATGCCCCTAAGTGTGTACTTTGATTCTCTCATGAAATCTAAAAGCAGGGAGTCGAAAGCCTACATAGCATTGCTTTCCATTGGTGCCACTTCTGTGAAGTGCTTTTGGTTTTACCCTAACATGAGAAAATGTGAGAAAAAAAAAAGACTGTTTTATGTGAAAGTATTTTGTGCAGAGAGGTTTGGAGAGCATGCCAGACCAGGGTCTTTGAAATCAACATGAAGAAGAACTGTGATATTCTTACCAGGTTACATCACTGCTCCCAACATTGAGGAATTGCAGCACCCTGCCCAAAACTGGTGATCATGGGAGCTTGTTTCCTTTGAAGTGGTGAAGGCCATATTTTCTTTACTTAAATGCTGTACTTAAAGCATCTATTTAAAAATTACCTTTTGAGGTAATCAGAGACCTCTTCAGGTATTCCAAAGTCAGAAATGGCTATCACTGGGTTCAAGTTAGAATAGCCACTTTTGATACATTTCAATAAGAAATTTATAGGAAATTCTGTCAAAGTACTGGTCTAGCCTTTCATATTGCTGCAGTTCTGCTGTGGCATTTAGGATGTTATTATTAAGATAATAAAATGCCTTAGATCCTCTTGGTGAAGGTTGCCACAACATCCAGACTATCCCTCCATTGTTTCTGATATGAACATGTATTTGTAGGCTATGAGAAATGAAAGTACGCACAGGAAGGTGGTATAATTGCTCCCCCTGTGAAGAACATTGTTAACAGCTCCCTGACAGTTTTGAAGGTCATTGCCTCATAAATGCAGATCTGGTCCATAATTTTTGCTCCTCTGTTTTATTTATGCTTGCCTATATTTGTTTATCATCTTTGACACCTTACTTTGTTATTGTATGTGGGAGAAAATAGGAAATGTGAAAAGGCTACCTCATAATCTTTGAGCCCAATTGCACTAAATGGAGTTATTTAAATGCATGTAAGTGCTTATGTTTGGAATAGCCTAAAGGATGTATTTTTTAACTATTTCTCGGATCATAATAGTTTACTTACAAACTATTCTGACAATATATTGCAGATTTTCTGGTTAAAATATGTATTGAGAAAAAAATTATATTTTCAGGTCAGAAATAGTAATTGCTTTTTTCTTGACCAGGGTGGTAATTATGGAAAGAGAAGGCTACCCTAGCCATGAACTTGATTTTGCAGTGAGCACATGAAAGTAACAACTTCTGAAGCACCGAGGTTTAAATGAACTTTTCCTGTTAAATAAGACACTGTCATAAATAAAATGTGAATGCAGAGGCAGCTCTCTCGTGCCACCAAGGTTTGGATTGGATTGCCGCTCAGCTCCTGAGTAGCTGTGAGACCTTGGGCGAGCGGGGAGACCTTGAGGCTGGAACAAGGGTCCTGCACTCTGTGCTCCTCGGGCACTCTCACGCAGTAATGTTTCACCGACCTGACCACAGCTCTGCAGGCTGGTTGGACACCCATCGCCCTGGGTGAGGAGACTGAGACTGTGGCTGGTGGCAGAGCTCTGTGCTTGAATGGCTAACGAAGTCTTAGTCATTTTTCTGGGGCTTTGCTCACACCTTGCAGCACCCATTTGAGGGGAAGGTGATCTTATCGTTCCATTTGACACATGAAGGAAGAGAACCTGCAGCCGAAGGAACTTAATGGAAGTTAATAGGAGACAGTACCACATTTGAACGCTAATTCTTTATCTCAAAATCGATTTTTAAAAATTTCTTGTCTCCATTCTGACTCCCCACGTCACTTCACTTATATGTATCTTAGTCTCTCACCTGAAAAAAAGGGGGAGAATGCTTTAAAATAAGGCGCCCTGGCAGTGCCATTGGGTTAGTCAGTTTTAGTCTGCTAATCACAAGGTTGGTGTTTCAAACCTACCAGTCGCCTGGAGAGAAAAAGGAGGCTATACCCTGCACCAGGAAGATGTACAGCCCCAGAAACTGGTGCAGCATCATTATAAATCAGAGTCGACATTATGGCCATGGGCTTTTTTTGTTTTGTTAGTTTTATTTTATACTTACTTTATAGTGAGGAGAAAATGATTTTGAAATCTCATTACAACTAAGGGCATCTAAGCAGACTAATAATACTGCATCTACATTGCCTCTCATTCCATGCAAATAAAAGTATAATTGGGAAATGTTTTACTTATCTCAGTAAAACAGTTTAAGCCCTAAGATCACTTAAAATAATTGTTGATTAACTTTAGAGAAATTATGAAATTCCAGGCTGGGGTAAACTGGATTCTTTATTAGAACTTTTGGGAAAAAATTTTTGTTTCTCTAAAGAGTTTAGATTTGCTTTGATCCTTACCAGTCTTTGACTTTAGAGGGGTATTAATTACCTGAACTATGCTATGTCTTTTCTATGAATTCTGCTTCTTATTTGATAATCAGAGTCCTCTATTTCATTAATGCAAAAGGGATGTTAGAAAGTTAAGATAATTTTATTCATTGGGATAGCACAGGCTGTTGTATTTTCACAAACATTGAATTTTTAAACTTTATTTTAAAAAGTAATTATGTGGTCTCAGGGTTCTATATTACAACAGCAATCAGTCAGGGTCTCTAACCCTGGACTAAGATTGTTCCAAAATGAGCCCTGTGGAATCCTAGAAGCACTGGCTTTCTGTATCTTAATTTCTAAATAAAGCATGAGTGGTACATAACTAATGTAAGTCAACCCTTTCTGTTCAGAAGGTGAATTCTAGATATGTCTTTGTACTAGCATTTGTTTTCTTTTTGGAAAAAAAAAATCCTGAGGAAGGACTGATCCATGGCATCCAACAGAAATTGAGACTCATTCACCACAACAGCTTTTACCCATGGGTATCTGTATGAATTTGCATTCTATTAACTACTTGGAATGAATATACCAGACGAGGCCATTGAACACAGTGTCTAATAAAAGAGCATACGGTTTTTGCATTCTGTCATTTGCTGCATCACCCAAAGACTCATTTATAATGTCAGTGCTGTTCTTATTACCAACACACCTCAAAAAAGGTGTACCAAACCGAAAGAAGACAAACTGAATGATATATGTGTGTGACTATATAATCCCTGTGTATAGCTTTAGAATGGTTTTGATGTAGATAAGGAGTCTGGCTGGCATAGTGGGCTATGAGATGAGCTGCTCATGTCAAATGGCAGTTCAAAACCATCAGCCCCTTTGTGGGAGAAAGGCGAGGCTTTCAACTCCCCTAAAGATTTGCATTGTCACAAACCCAGGGGCAGCTCTGTTGTCGTCAGGTGACACTGGGTGGGTTCTGACTTCAGCAGCCCTCTGGGCAAGGGAAGGAAGCACTGCCCGACCCTGCCTCATCCTCGTAACCCTTCCTATGGATCCAGAGTCTGTTGTTGCAGACACTGTGCCCATCCGTCTCTGTGAGGGCCTTCCTCTTTTCACCACCCCTCCTTTTCACTGAGCCTGATGCCCCTTTCCAGGGACTGGTCTCATCCGACAACATGTCCGAAGTATGTAATATGAACTCTTGCCATCCTCACTTCTAAGGAGCATTCTGTCCCTACTTCTTCCCGCCCTAGCTCTGTCCTGTAGGGTGCTTGTGTTCGTCTGGGTAGACTAGAGAAACAAATTCATAAGCACTCATGTGTATAAGAAAGAGGTTTATATATAAGAGCAATTGAAAATTGGGGAAACATGTCAGCCCAGTTCTTTCCAAGGTCATAAGTCCGATATTAGCCCATATGTTTGATACCAATCCCTAAGTCCTCTTCAGACTCACAAAGCATATGCAATGACACCAGGACCATCACAGGTCAGTGGTGTATTCAGTAGTGATAGAAGCACCTCAGCGCTGGCAGGGGTCTCCCTATGACTCCTGTTTCCAGGGCTCAGGGTCTATCAGCATCCTGCCATGTGTCTTATCAGCTGCAACGTCTCCCAGGAAGTGAGCCCAGAGATACTGTCTCCTGCCTCCAACAAGGAATGACCACATTTCCCAGAATTCTCAGGAGAGGGCCATGCCCACACAGAGGTTTCATTGGCTGTTTCCAGATTGACAGGCTACACTACACCCCTACTCTCTTAATCCTCAAACTGATATCAGATTAGGTGACTGCCACAGTTCCTATATATTGGAATTAGCTTGATGGCAGTGAGTTTGTTTTTTGGCCTGTACATGTGGATATTCTTGTAACCCAAAGTAGGAAAAAGCAGAGCATTCATTGTAGGAGAACTTTACCAATGATATAATTATTAAAACATTTTATATTAACTTTAAAATATTTTATGGTAGATTATACTTCATACTAGACTTACACAGGAAGGGGTAAGTGAAAGCTTACTTATTTTAATTTATCCTAAGCCCTAAGAATCATAGCACTCAAGTTTAATGCCTCACACTGTTATAGTTCAATGAACATTTGTTCTGACTTGTTTGTGCTACCCAATTTCTATATTCACTTCAACACTTGATAATTTCTTATGCTAGAAACAATAAACATTTTTTAACAACTGTAGGACCCTTTTTATAATTCCCATTCCCTTTCTACTCAGCCCACTGCAACCCATTTTGCTCCACAGCCCTTCTCCCTGGTGAGAAGAGCAGTATGTAAATGTGGTATTTTATGAAGCCTTTGAGATCTCTGATCACTTTCTACGATTAGCCTTTGTTGAATTAGTGGAACACTGATCTGTAGCTCCTGTGACTGTCGGGTCTGTCTCTTAGGATTTCAGAACTTTCAGCTTAAAAAAATTTTTTTTCCTTTTTTTTCTCTCTCTCTCTCTCTGCAGGTTTAGATGGCTTAGATCAAATGAGTACTGTGCGTAAGTTCAGTGCCTCATGGGATGGAGAGGTCTGCTGGAATTAGGTTAGGGAGAGGAGGTATCATTATCGACACAGTCATCCCCTCCACCCTTCTCTCCTAGGTCAGTCGGTACCATGTAAAACTGAATGTGGGCCGTAGTTTCATTGTTCTAATCTCGCCCCACTAGGAAGTGGAACCACATTTCCCAACCAGTTCCTAATGATGTCTATTTTAACCCGAGTTCATTCTCTCCCTTGTCTGTAACATTCTGCCTGCAGACCCAGTTTCATAGAGGAACCTCAGTGGGTCGCTCTTCCTCCAGGCCACCTCGCCAGGGCTTGAACCGCAGAGGTGAATATTGTAGAGGGTCACTTCTGTGTCGTTCAGGGAGGACAGGGCTGCTCGCATGAGGACCACGTTGCGCCTGGGAGCTCAGGTCAACCTTCAGGATGGATTTTCCAGGCCGCTGAGAAAACAGAAGTTTCTGAAAGCATCTAATTTCTGTATTGTAGAGTGGATGGTGCAAAAATGTCTAGTCACATGTTCACCCTAGCTCTTGAAGCCAGCAGGTGGTTAGTTCTTCCATTTCTTTCAGACATTAAACCCTGGTGGCCAATATAACCCTTTGAAGCTTACAGACACTTTCGATATACTGAAAAATCAAACTCATTGCCAATGAGTTGATTCCAACTCATAGCAATACCCTGTTGAACAGAGTAGAACTGCTTCTGTGGGATTCTAAGACCTAGATCTTTCTGCGGGTACAAACCCTCACCTTTCTCCCAAAGAGTGGTTGGTAGGTTTGAATGGCTGGCCTTTGGGCTAGCAGCCTAACCTGCAACCCACTAGGCCTCCGAGAGCTCCTATTTTAGATGTCGGTATAGAGTCAAAAATAGACTCGATACAGAGAATAGAAAGGTCTTGCTGGGGAAAAAAGGGACAAGTGTATATACTTCCAATCTCTAATTTCTCTGGGAGGATAAACTTTAGGTTTAAAATATGGGATTTTTGAAGATAAACATTAGACCATTTACCTGAGAAGAGACCACAGCCACACAGAAGAAGCACAACAGCCAGCATGGTCAGATGGTGGTGAAAGTGGTAAAAGGTCTAGGCAATAGACATGAAATGGGGAGGAAAAAAACAAAACAAAACAAACATGTCACTGTGTGCACACATCCCCAATGTACCAATTGAGGACATGTAAGAGCATGAGCAAGGGTGGTGAAGAAAGCAGAAAGACCCAGCTATCAAAAGAGCATCCGGGGTCTTAAAGGCTTGAGCACAAACAAGCAGCCATCTAGCTCAGAAGCAACAAAACCCACCATAAAAGAAGGTCACTTACCTGTGCGATCATGAGGTGCTGAAACAATCAGGTATCAAAGAACAAAAATCAAAATCAATGGACCAATTGACTCCTGATATTGCTGATGACAAATGGATACAAAGGCAAACAAAGTAGAAGAAACGATGGTACCCAGCTAACAAATGATTGAATGCCTGGAATCTCAAAGACTTGAAGATAATCGAGTCACCATTCAG
>PVJH01020446.1:0-40703 GCA_004026705.1 Nesogale talazaci | reverse complement strand
CACTGAAGCTGCAGCTTGGGGAGTGGGATATGCCTGAGCAGCATACACAAGAACAAATGAAGGAGGAAGAAGAGCGAAAGGAGTTCATCCTGGCCAACCGAGCCTTGAGGATGATATTCTCACTCAGAACAGCCAATGCACAGAGAGGACCATATGGCCTGCCCACTTTAAAAATAGCATCCCTCGCTGACCCGAGACGCTACAGGGACAACAATGGAAAAGCAGGGTAGGGATTGTACTCTGTCTGACCCAACCACACCATGGCAAAACACTAAGGTTGTGCAACAGAGCATGGAGTTTCCAAGGGAGAGTCAAGGATATAGTTTGGGGCCAGAGTGTGGCATCCCATTGGACTCAAGCGGGAAACACCCCTGGAGGTTAATGAACAGACCTTGAACTATTTACAAGTCTTTATTTTGTTATTATTTTTAACTTATTTATATATATCTTATGGACATGGGGTGGGGGTGGGGGGTTGTTGTTATCCTCATTTTATTCTCTTTGGTCCCTTCCAACATGATGCTCACTTTCCAAAATGATCACTGACGCCAGGGTATTTTCAGTGGCTTCATATGCAAGTCAAAGTCAGACACTGAATAAGGAAGACCAAAGAATCAATACGTTTGAATTACGGTGCTGGTGAGGAATACTGAAAGTACCAAGGACTGCCAAATGAATAATCACTGTGGCTTGGAAGAAGAACAGAATACTCCTTAAAACTGAAGAGAAGGAGATTTGGTTTGATGGTACACAAAGTTCTCACAGGCCAGTTCCTCACGAAAACATAGGATGGCTGCTAAATAAGTCTCACTGTCAGTGAATCAAATCTGACTCATACCAAGCCCCTGTGAGCTTCTGAGACAATAACCGATTGTGAGAGTGGAAAGCCCAGTCTCTCTCCCAGGAGCGGCTGGTGGTTTTGAAGTGCCGACCACGCAGATCACGGCCGAAGGCTCAGCCATATACCACCAGGACTCTGGTCAAGAGGGACGGGCAGCACTCAAGATGGACTGGCACAGTGGCTGCAATTGGGGATGTTAGGCTCATAGAGCCGCTGAGCTGGAATCAAGGGAACAGAAACTAACAAAAACAAA
Organism: Nesogale talazaci; assembly: GCA_004026705.1. NCBI lineage: Eukaryota > Metazoa > Chordata > Mammalia > Afrosoricida > Tenrecidae > Nesogale > Nesogale talazaci. The sequence continues at coordinate 39,609 of PVJH01020446.1, read as the reverse complement.
AGCATGCTTTACATTCTAGAGCTTCACGTACTGTATTTTAAGAAGGGTATGATTTGTATCTTACAAAATATTGTGTTTAAAATGGATCTCTGTCTCTTTTTTTTTTGTTTTACAAAAATAGAAAGCAACGTATAGTATTAAATACCCATTCCTCCAGGAAGGTAAAGAAGGCACACGTACCTTGACTTCAAACTCGAAGTGCGCATCCTTCCCTTGTCCGCAGAGAACATAGCGTGGAATACTAATTTTAACCGGGTCCTTCGGGTCATACGGATTTGCTCCCAAAGGACGAGAAACCATCCGCTATCAAATGAACATCAGAAAGGGAGAACAAAGAGAAAAACCAAGATCACTTCATTGCACATACTTGGCTATGGTAGGAGGGAGAAAACGTGGCTCAAGTTGAGAAGAGAGCGCAGACCTGGAGAGTTTATTTAGAAAAATGATGGGCTTCCCTTGAAAGAAAAATGCTAAGCCTCTCTGATAACAAAAGAGCATTCTTTAGGTAGCCCGTTCCAAGAAGTCAGGTCAAAAGCACTTGAAAATGTTGCTTGGCTTTGAAGTTCCTTTCAATTTATAAGAACATTATAAAAGGCACAGATTATGTATCCTGGCTTTAAAAAGAAAAAAGAAAAGTGAGAGAAACCAGGTTCTTCTTTGAAAAATCTTAACCATCTGATAAACATATTCCTCCTTCACAAAGCTACTGCTGTACATGGAACGACACAGGTGGATATTTTATTCAAATTTACTTCACTTTAAAATCCTGAGCATTTTATGTCAGTGGTATGTGAAAAGGCTTTTGTACCATAATTAAAACAAATCCAAAGTATTTTTCTTTAGGTACCATATGATAAACATTTATGATGTAGATAGTGTGATATCAGATGGGTTTGAGAAAGTAGCATTATAAAATCACTTAACCTTCAAATTAAATTTTCTTCAGCATAAATGGGAGGGGGAAATAACTCATAATGTATACTAACAATACTTTAGAAAACAAAATATATTTTTGGAGTAATAGGAGCAATAAAATAATAATTATTGTTAGTTTGTATTGAATATTCACTATATATTGAAAACTGTTAAAACTCATTTATATGCAACATTCCACTTCAAATTCCCTTATGAAGTACTAACCATTATTAACCTTAACAAAGGACAAGACTGAGAGTTTAGGTAATTGTATTGATGAATGCAGTGGAGCCAGATTTGGACTCTGGCTAATCCAGAGCCCATCTTCATCATCACTATCATGAAATTTCAAAGTAACTTAAGAAAAGATAAATATTAGCTAAATATTTTATCACATTACACCCCATTACTTATGGTTGATTTTAAAGATCAATGACATTCTCTATTTTGGATTTATAGTTTCTCTACATGTGGTAGAGAAGAATGTTATATTTGGAAGGGGATACTGGCCACACATCATGGAAACATATGTTTGTACAGATAAATACATCAGACATTCAGGCAATTTTAAATGCAATGTGGAATAGTTTTATTTAGAGAGGAAAAGTCAAAAACATATAATTAGTAACTCTTATCATGTTTCTGTGAAAAATAAACATCTTTTAGGGTGAAAATACAAAGAAATAATTTCTTATAACTTAATGAAGTAATAGTCCTGTGTCAAAAAAAAAACATGCCATTTTCGATTGCCAATAAAATACTATAATCAGGTTCTTAGCCAAAAGAAACTGGCCAAGCATGGGCTGCATTTTAAATAGTCACAATAAAATCTTCCATGCATCCTCGGACTGTCGCTTCCAAAAGGGTTTTGGAAGTTAACAGGAATCATTATTAACATCCATGTATAGGGCACTAAGCAGTCTTCTTTGAAAAGATGTCATATAAATATGTTTCCTTAAACACTCTAATTACATAGTGGATGGATGAGTTCTATATACACTTCTGACTGGGTTTGACCTGAGCATTGCCCTTTAATCTCCTAAAGCTCATGTTCAACTTTGCTTCTACAATATCAACAAACTTGGACCTTATCAAATTTATCATTACTAATCCATTCTCTCTCTCATCTTTTTTTTTTTGGTGTGGCATCACTGCCCTAGTAGGAGTAGGATGCCCAGCCTTGCTCCTAAAGAGTTGATCTTTCCTTCTCTTCCTCTCCCCCCCCCCCCTACCCTTTCTCTCCTTTCTTCCACACCATGGTACGTATTTCTACACCTGATATTAGCCAAAAGGCCAAGCAGCGATGGCACATATCTCTATTATTTTTCCATCACACATACGATCATGTTTAACTGAAGCTGCTATTTTTTCAGCTCTTACTGTATGCCCACATGGACTGAAAAAGGGAATCTGGCACAGGTGAGATGGTCAGAATGCTACATTCTCCATCATAAAGAAAATTCTAAAAAAACATGAAATAAAAAGAACTTGTGCAAGGAGATATAAATTATTAGCAAGTAGGTAGGACATTTTTACATAAATTTCTGGAAGGCAAAGTTTATCTATATATTATACAGACACTGTGTTTGGACCGTTATCTTTGAAAGCTTAGGATATACAACTGAGCACATGTTTCAAGACACCTGGATCATCCATGTCTGTCAAAGGTAGGACTTAACAACCATATGGCATAAAGAACTTATGAATTGAGAACATATGAATTCAGAAATGAACATGGGTTTTTAATTAAAAAATATATATATATCCTTGGCAATATATTACAGGTTGTGATTGTTAATGTTAATGTGCCGATTTGGTTAGGTAATGACTCTCAATATTATACAGCTTTCCTTCATTTTGCGATTTGATGTAATTATCCTTGATTTTGTATTATAAATATTACCCTCTATGTGTTAATGAGTCAGGATGACTATAGCATGTATACTGCAATGTAGAGCCTTATAAGTTGTGACTAAAGTCACATTCTTGCTGAAGTCCCACTCTTGCTCAAAACACACCTGGACTTCAGCCATACTATGAGGGAAGAGAAGTTTCCTGGTGTGATGGTAGAGGGTCGGAGGAGAGATGTATCTGCATCTCTCTCTCTCTCTCTTTCTCTCTCTCTCTCTCTCTCTCTCTCTCTCTCACACACACACACACACACACACACACACACACACACACACTACTAAGACTTTCCTTTGCTTTGAATCCTGCAAATGGCTTGTCATCATTTGATCTCTAATTCTTTGAATTTGAGATTAAAGCTTGTTATCTGAATGGCCCATTCTAGAACTTACCAACTGCTGCAGCCATGTGAGTCAGTAGCCTGCAATACGACCTGAGATTCATCAGTTTCCACAGCACCATGAACCAAAAGCTTGCTATCGGACCAACTGATTGTGAGTTCATTCGTCCCTGCAGCCAAACGAGTCAGGAGGAGCCACTAGCCTGCTATCTGACATAAACATTTGCAGCTTACCAGCACCCACTTGAGAGAACTCTTTGAATATGATGGAACTACAAAAAGCTCATGGAAAAATTCCATTAACTTAAAAAAAATGTATTTAAAGATTCCATTAACTTTTAATCCTATTTCCCATAAACCTCTTGAAGCCTTAAGCAGCTAGATAGATACAATTCATTGGTTTTGCTTCTTCACAGAACCTTCATAACATACCTGTTAAAAATAAAATAAAATAATGACCAATTGTTTTCCATTTAGAAGTTTGAAGAATCCCTTGAGTTAGTTGTCTTGGGTATAACTATTTGAAATGTTAGCTGGACATTGCTAACCCATGATTTCTACAGGAAGAGATGATTTCTCCAAATATATATGAGTTGACTAACTCATTGCCAAGGCTGGAAGAGCAGGTATCTGAGAAATGTTCAAAGTTGAAATTATTTTTTAAAATATCATGGTATTTTCCCAAATCATGAAGGAATAGCATCTCTGGTCTTAAAGGGTTGTTTTAAAACAAGCAGCACCTAAATGAGGTGTCAGCTAAGCCTACATGGAAGAAGCACATGCACCTTGGAGATGAAGGATCATAAATAATAAAATATAAAAGCACGGGGAAAATGGTATGAGTATAAATTCTGAGCACCCAATTTGCAGGGGGCTATGCATTATAATGAAAGCCCAAATTTCATGACAGGGTCTCCATGGGGATTAAGCCTCTGTTGACTCCCCTCTGATCACCGAGGAGGGATGTGATAGACTTGTTAACAGACAGGGTGCATTGGAATGTAGACTCCTGAAGAATAATAACCAAACTAACGTGCTTAGGTTAAATTTAACACTTTTCCCCCTCCTTTTTGACTCACTTTAAATTTGTCCTAATTTTTAATATTTTCTGTTTTCTTTTCCACTCGCAAGGTTTGTTGGCTTTATGTTGTTACTAGTTTTTCATTTGTTTTTTTGCATATGTTTTTCTGGGTAGAAAATCCAGGATAGGTAAAGGTACGGAAACACTGACTGGACTATTAGTTTCTTAAGACGTAAGCTGGAAAGGATGAGGGGAAATAAGGGACCAATAATAATGAGTACAAAATGAAGAAAATGGCCTAAGACTTATTATGGGGATGATCCTACAATTCTGTTTAATGTGATTAAACCAGTGAATTACATATGAATTATTTTTCAATAAAAAGAAAACCAATTAAGCCAATTGTGGTGTTAGGTTCTATGCCAAATTGATGCTACCTGTATGAAAGTAGGACTAGAATCAGACTTGTCAATGAAGTCGCCTAGTGCTGCCTCCTGGGAACTGACCGCTCTTTATAAGAGAGACGATGAGAATTCCTCTTACAACTTTGCCCTTCACCTTCCTCCTTGCTTGGATCGGGTCTGCCTCTACAGATGGTCGTATGCGGGGCCACTGCCCCTGGAAGCTGTTGACATCTGCCATGTCCCTACTGTTCTTGGATCCACATGGCTCTGTATCTACTGACATGTGGTCTTACCACTTCCACCATCTGCTTCATTGGCCTACAGAGTCTGAAGAAGGCTCTGGCTAACACTGACCCATGGTCTTGAACTAGACAGGGCTTTCAGGCCTTTTTGATATAAAATTGCTTCTTTAGACACTATTCCTTGTTCATTTGCATATCCCAGTTTTGATTCTCTAGTTAATTTATCCAAATGCAACAATCTTCCAAATATTTATTCCTAATATTATAGTTGGGAAAAATACATGAAAATTTCCCCGAATATTAAGAATGACAGTAATTAGGAGGTAGCTTTAGCATTGGGGAAAGAAAGTATATTTTGGAGAAAGGAAGTTGGGATTGAGTTCTAATTCTCAATTAAGCGATTCTTTCTGACTCTGAGTTTCAACCTAGAAAATGGAGATCAATGGCAACACCTCTATTTTAGGATTATTTTGAGAATATGTATGTGACAAAAAAAAAAAAACTATGAACATTATAAACCATGATATGCTTGAACGTGATAGTTGGAATTGTCATTATCATTGTAACTCACTGCATCCTCAAGAACAAAAAAAATTTAATTGCACGTTATAAAAATAATACGACGGTTGATTTAAAATTCTTTCTTCTCACTTAGTGGATTATTGAGCCCATTAGACTCTTTAAAAGGATGAATCTTCGGCTGAGCCCCGGTGGCATAGTGGTTGTGCGCGGGACTGCGGCCCACTGGGATGGAGGTTTAATTCCAGCTCCACAGAGCAAAGGCTGGGCCTCCTACTCCCACCACCTGAGGACCATGATGCCCCCCCCGCCCCCCCCCCAAAAAAAAGATAAAAAGGATGAATCTTCATTAAGAGATTTAACAGCAGTACTTTGGAAACAATACTGTATAAGAAACGTGAAAGGATGGAAGGGTATTGAAGCTTAAATATATTTGCACACACAAACACACAGCAGAGTTGGTGAAAGAGATGGCAAGCATCTTTTCTTAAGGGAAGTTGATATAACAGATGATGGAGTAAAATATTTCATTTGCTTTGCTACAGAAGGATGTTACAGAAGTACACATTAAAAATGGAGTCACAATGAGACAGCTTGTGGAAAGAGTAGCCTGACAATGAAAGTAGTCCCCAATGAATAAACTGCTTCAAAGGAAAACTATGGTTAGCTCATTCCAGGAGGTGTTTAAGGAAAGACTGAATTAGAAAGCTAAGTGAAGCTTTCCATTAGGGAGAAGTTCTATGAGGTTCTTAATTGTGAATTACAGCTTCTGTGGAGCTTTGATAACTTTAATATCTGTATGTGTGGTATATAGAATTAGTGGTCTAAATTCTTCTTTCCCCTGAAATAGTAGTCTATATCCAGAGTTTATTTGGCTTTAGTTTCTTGGCAAATAGATTATATTTCCTTGCCCTTGACTGTGTGATTTGTGTTAGATGTTGGTAAACATGATGTTGGCAGAGTTTGCATGCTTGGGATGCACATATTATCACCATGATGGCCATTGCCCCTTCAATAAAGACCCCAAATGAGACACGTTGAGCAAAACAACTCTTGCTGGGCTACAGATGACCTACAGCCTAAAGTAGAACCACTTCAATCCATCTGCAAATCACTAGAGGGAAACAAGCGGTTTCTTCCTCTTCTTCTTCTTCTTCTTTTTGAGAAGGTTACTAAGATAATGGGAGTTGTTTGTTATTCAGCAATAGCTGACTGATATAATATTCATCACACATTTTTTTTATTTTAAGAAATGTGAGTGTTATAAAATGCTTACTGAAGGATGTGAATGTAAGTTAACAAAAACTTAACTAGGATATGAACTCTCCCATAGAAATGTTTCATCATTAATGAATTATTAATAAAAGAGGCTCTAACATACTTACAAACAAAGCTTTAAACCATCTCAGGAAGAACATGCAAATAGAAATTACTATAATTCCTAGTTCTATAAGACTTGACTATTTTTCTCCAAGGGTATTAACAAATGTTTTTTCAAATGAGAATGAGAATAAAAATAGTTTTGAAATATTTTGCAACAAAGACTAAATAAATTCACCCTGCCAATCAGAAGTCTGCAAAACAGGGAGCTGTGAGCAAACAGAATTTTAATGAAATTCAGATTAAATAATGATTTTAAAATATTTGAAGTAATTGTCCTGAATGAATGATCAAGACTCACAAATGTTGATATTTCTGATTATATTGCAGTATAATACATCGATTTTGGGGGGGTTAAATAATAATTTTATTGGGGGCTCTTACAGCTATTATAACATTCAGTACACCATCTGTATCAAGCACATTTGCACACATGTTACCACATATATTTCCAAACATTTTCCACTTGAGCCCTTGGTATAAGCTCCTCTTAAAAAAAATAAATAATAAATAGATTTTATCAGAACAGCAAATGATCTTTCTATGCTAGGGTTAAAATGAATGACTTAATGGAATTGTTGATTATTCAACTGTGTATGACATTCAATAAGGAAGCCCTAAATTTAAGCATGATCATTGCTAGAGTGATAAGATATAGGTGAGGCAATAAAATGGTATGACTTCTCATTCATAGATGTGGAATTTAATAGGCTACTCCATTCTGACCCCCAAGAAATAGAAGAATTTAAGCACTGTGACTCAAGATGAAAGGGAAAAAGTAAATATAAAACAGACATCTAGGCTGAGTCCTGGTGGCGTAGTGGTTGTGCGCGGGACTGCGGCCCACTGGGTTGGAGGTTCAAATCCAGCAACAAGGCTGGGCCTCCTACTCCCACCACCAGAGGGCAGTAATGCCCCCCCCAAAAAAAAACAAAAATTAAAATAGACATCTAGATTTTTCATACGATTGCTGAACAGAAATGTATGAGGAGGGAAGAATAATGAAAATAAAGATCTTTAAGAAAATGACCTCAAGCCACTAAGAAAAGAGAGAAACTGGCTTGGAGATGTTATTTCCAGAAGAGACAGTCATGACAGTTTGGACAGGACCTCACTTCAGTGGGGAGGCCAAGACATTGGTTGACTGAGGTCAGTAGAAGATGTGAAGGCTGAGAGACAGAGAGGGTAGCCATTGCAAGGTGTTGAAGGCCTCACTGACCCAAAGTTCTATGGGGGACACCACTGAAGACAAAGGGACAGGATTACACCCGATCTGACCCCAGCACACCAAGGCAAAACACTAAGAGCATGCAACAGAGCAGCGGGGGGAGCAGAGCATGGAGGTCCTGAGGGAGTACCAAGGATAGACTTTGGGGGCAGGCCATAGCACCCCATCATACTCAACCAGAGGACACTCCTAGAGGTCAACAAACAGACTCTTGAATTAGGTTTTCCTTTTTTATTACTATCATTTTTTTTAACTTATATATTTTTCTGGACATTGATTTTGTTGTTGTTGTCACCGTTTTGTTTTCTCTTGTTGCTTTGTCTTGCTATGTCTTTTTTGTGCATATTATTATCTCTGCAGGTCTATCTAGATAAGATGGGCTGGATGAACAACCTAGCGGAGAAAACAATGGGACTGATGTTCTGGGGCTCATGGGAAAGAGGGAGGTGGGGGAAAGGAGGTGGTGGTGAACAACCCAGGGACAAGAGAACAACAAGTGATCTAAAATCAGTGGCAAGGAGGATGTGAGAGGCCTGATAGCGATTGATCAAGATTAATGTAACCAAGACAAATCACTGAAACCGAAATGAAGACTAAGCATGATAGTGAGACAGAAGGAAAGTAAAAAGAAAGAGAGGAAAGAGTTAGGAGGCAATGGGCATTTATAGAGGTCTAAATACAGGCATATACATAGGTAAATATATTTTTATATGGTGGTGTGGAAACAGATCTATGTACATATATTTATAGGATTAGTATTAAGGCAGCACATGGACACTGGGTCTCCACTCAAGTACTTCAAGTACTGCAAGTACACTTTGTTCTATTAAATTGATATTCCATGATGCTCATCTTCCTGACATGATCCCTGAAGACAAATGAATGCATAAGCAAACGTGGTGAAGAAAACTCATGGTGCCCACCTATCAAAAGTGTCCGGGGTCTTAAAAGCTTGAAATTACAGAAAATGGCCATATAGCTGAAAAGCAACAAAGCCCACATGGACGAAGCACAGCAGCCTGTGTGATCAGGAGGTATCTAAGGGATCGGGTATCAGGCATCAAAAAACAAACAACTGTATCTTGTAAATGAGAGGGACCCAAAGCCATCTGAAGGTAATAGGACATCCCCTTATGGAAGGGTTGTGGAGAGGAGATGAGCCAGTCAGGGTGCAGTGAAGCAATGAAACATACAACTTTCCTCTAGTTCTTCAATGCTTCCTGTCCCCTACTATCATGATCTACTCTACAAATTTAGCTATACCAGAGGATGTATACCAGTACAGATAGGAACCAGAAACATCGGGAATCCAGGACAGATGATCTCTTCAGGACCAATGGTGAGAGTGGTGATAACGGGGAGGGTGGAGGGAAGGTGAGGGAAAAAGGGGGAACTGATTATAAGAATCTACATATAACCTCCTTCATGGGGTATGGACAACAGAGAAGTGAGTGAAGGGAGACATCAGATAGTGTAAGATATGACAAAATAATAATTTATAAATTATCAAAGGTTCATAAGTGAGGAGGGAGTGGAGAGGAATGGGAAAAATGAGGAGTTGATACCAAGTGCTTAAGTGGAACGCAAATATTTTGAGAATGATTAGGGCAACAAATGTACAAATGTGCTTGACATACAATGGAGGAATGTAAGGATTATGATGAGTGCCCAATTGTATGAACCCCCAATAAAATGATTAAAAAAGAGGAAAAGGTGTTGAAGGTGTTATCAGAAAACTATATTTTAGACAAGATGACAAACAAAAGCCATGAAAAGAAAATGTAGATGAAAATACCTTACTTGAATAGAAATACAAAAGCTCTGAAAATGAAGGAAAATTGAAGGGAGAAAATAAGCCCATGCAAAGTTAAATCAAATGGATTGGGAAGAAAGTCAAAACAATGAAAAAAAAGAAGAAAGGGGCAATTAGCTTAGGAATAAAACTGCAGGACACGTGTCCTTGTCTTGATACCTCCTATCATTGTGATGTGAGGACATTCTAAATTCCTGGGCCTTTAAGGGAAGCTTGATGCATCATTAATGGACTGAGCTAAATCAGAGACAGTTAGTGAAGGGTACTGTCAGCCTGGGAACCTCTTAGCCACTACCAATTATACTGCAGGCACCCACAGATTCCAATTCCCCACACAACTAAAAGAAACTGAAACCAAACACAATAAAAAGGGCTCTAATTGTCTTACAAATAATGGGTGGGCTCAAACTTACAAATTTGGGATTTTAAAAAATAAAGCAATACAAAGATGAAGACATTTGTTCTGTGCTTTGATAACAGACACCTTTTCTAATCAAGTATAGGCCGAGTTTGTTTTTTTAAAAAAATCATTTTCCTGGGGACTCATACAACTCTTCTCAAAATCCATACATCTGTTTCATTGTGTCGAGCAGATTTGTACATTTGTTGCCATCCTCATTCTCAAAACACTTGCTTTCTGCTTGTGATCCTGGTATCAGCTCCTCATTTCCACCCCTCACTCCCCCTTCCCTCATGAACCCTTGATAATTTATAAATTATTATTATTTTGTCTTATTTTACACTGTTCAATGTCTCCCCTTACCCATTTTCTGTTGTTCATCCCCCAAAGTGGAGGTTATATGTAGATTGTTGTAATCGGTTTCCCCTTTCTACCCCAACTTTCCTCCACCTTCTCAGTATCACCATTCTCACCACTGGTAGGGTTAGTTAGTTAGTTAGTTCAGGTAAGCTTAGTTTTTCAGGACATTTTTTAATACAGTTTTTGTGGTAAATTTAAGTGCCATGGCTGATACTCAGGTCACCTTATATTCAAGTGTATATATGGTATTTTACTTTATTGTAAGTATTCAAAATATTTGTATCTTCAATTTAAGAGGTCTAACGTATGATAATGTCACATTTCTTTGAATCCTATTTTGAATCCTAATATTCATATTATTAAAGTTTCGAACCTTATCCACTGCTGGTGGAGATACAAAATTGTACTAGTGCGGTTAAAAAAAAAACAAAAAAAAAAACCAGCAATTCTTCAAAAAGCAAGAGGTAAGGGCTGCCATTGACCCGGTAATTCCAGTTCTTGGTATATATCAGAAGCTCCCAAACTTTAGCCTACTGCTTTGTCTTCAGGGGGAAAAACAATTTACTGATTACCTTCCCTCAACTGGAAATCGAAAATTCTGTACTACAACCCAAGATAGAGTGAAGGTAACTGCTTTTGTAGCCCCTCTGGTTTGTTTCAGTGATTCCCCCTCCAAGGGATGGTATCACCCAATGTAAGAAACCCTGGTATATGTCCCACAAATCAAACAGAAATAGACATGATTACTCATGTTCAAAGCAACACTATTCACAAATAGCATAAACATGGAAGCACCAAGTTGTCTGTCAATGTGTGAATGTTTAAATAAAATATGGTACATAAACAGTGGAATATTATGGGGCAATACAGAAAATTAATTCCTTAAGCATCTTGAAACATAGGTGAACCTGGAAGCTATGTTGAACATACATAAATAGCTGTACCAGTTTACTGACCCTTCACCTAGTCAAACCACAACCTGGCTTACTTTGAAACCAGAATAATTAGATGGTACCTAGGTATTGATAGTGCTGTTCTGACTAGGGTCACAACAAATAGACCTAAATAAATGGAAGAACAGAACCTAAAGTTCCTGAAAATAAATGACCTACCGGGGCTAGGAATGAAACCATCCTATCAGCACAATCTTTGCAAACCTCTTTTTACTTACTTCAACCTAATCTAGCCCTTGAGCTCACATTTTAGTTACCAGATTGGCTCATAAAGTACAGACTATCACTTCACATATGAAACAAGTGGCCAACATTTTTTTAAAAGATCACAAGGAAAGAGGAAAAGATAACTAGATTAACGGAAAGGAAACAACCAGAATGGGAATACTAAAAGTATTCACACATTTTGGAAATATATTCCCATTGTGGAATGGGAACCTAAACTGCTGTGTAAACCTTCAATGGAAACACACAAAAAGATTACATAAACAGTATGTTTTTTAAAAAATCTCTTCAGATCTTGTCACATGGGAGAAATTAGCACATCAGCCTCATCCTGTGAATTGAAGTCACCTTCCAGACTTCCTGTGCCACATTCTGACAGCCACAAAGCATGATCTCATTAGTCTCTTGAGAGTTCAGAGGATATTTCTTGGGTTATAGACAAGTTTGACTTTTTGTAAAAGAACACGTGCTTCTTACTGTTAGTAATGGTTCTTTCTGTGTGACACCAGAAATGATTCCACTTTGATCGTATAAAATTTTGCAGGTAGAGGGGAGAAGTTCAAAGACAGTGGAGGATGAAACAGGCCATTTTTCCTCATAAGGGAAAGGTGGGTGTTCAGAAGGACCAGTGACTACAATCGCCTTGGCTAATGTCACTGTTTACTGTGAGCAATGAGTAAACCTCTGCTGGAGGGGGAATGTTGACGTCCATAGCTCCAAAAAGAAAGGAAACCCTGTCAAATAAGATTTCTGGAACTTGGGTGACAGTCAGACTGTTTGCCAAAACCAAATAAGAGATGTCTCCTTTCCAACAATAAAAAATGCTGAACCAGACTTGCTTGAGCAAAGGATGATCAGTGCAGTCAGCAACCATACTGTCTGGCATCGGGCCACACAGGTCTATGTGAGAGAAGTTTTTAGGGTCAACGGACACAGCAATCAAGAAATCTTCTACCAAACCCTGGGATCAAACACTTTGTAATTTGAATCTCCTTTAGTCGAGAGAGTCAGAGTTTGAAAAAATACACATAGAGTCAAAGAGTTTGTCTAACAGAAGCAGAGCATAAAAGCTAAAAAGGACAACAGTAAGCACAAGGAAAACAGCAAGGCAACAAACAGCATTGACTTCACTTATGTTGCCTAAAGCTTCGGGCAGAGAACAAGTCACATGTTTAAGAAAGTCATTTAAAAGGCACTCTTGGAGTTTAATCATTTGGTCTGGAAATACCACAATGGTCTACTTAACGGCAGAGTTATTTCTAGAGTCTTCATATCAAGCCCAGGCACTGAGCTTGGCCACGAATCTGGGAAATGAGCAGCTGTGGTGGCTGGAATTGTGTAGAACATGGTGCTCTCTGCTAGCACCAGGTCCCCTGCTTTTCACTGTCACTGTCACTTTTCCTGAGCTTCAGGAAAAGAATGAGTGTCTGATGATGTCAGGTGTGCTTTCAGGGGCATGTGAAAGGCCGAGTGTTTCAAAAGTGGCAGGCTTCTGACTAAGGCTATTACCTGGGAGATCAGCTGATTTGGGTCACAGAAGCTGTCCACATGCCTGGCTTCACTGATTACCTTGTGCCAACCTGTAGTAGGGGAAGACTACTATTTTTATACGGATCTGAGAACTTGTGCTAAAAAACAAACAAACAAACAAGCAAGCAAAAAAATCTTGTTAATGTTTTCTAAATTTTCTTTCTTTTCAATTGATGCTTTTCTAGGTTTTGTCTTGTCATTGCTTGGTTTGGTAGCTTGATTTTTTTGTTTGCTTCTTGTCTGTGTTTTGTATGATTACCTGCATGAGAAATCCATGTTAGGTAGATCGATGGGGACAATAACTGCACTGAAAATTGCCCAGGAGCAAGGTAGAGGAGGGTGGGGGAGACAGGAAAGCTAACAAAAGAGTGTATCAGAATAAAATGTTTTGAAACTGCATGCTATGTGATGACTGCAAATATCTTATTATGATCCAATGATTAAATTGTATAATAGCTGAAAGATATGCCAACACAACTATTTAAAACAAAAATCTCCAATTCATGAATAACTTTTGTCCTTTTGCTTACAAGTTGCTCTGGAAAGGTAACTTTCTTTTTTTAGCAGCTCTTTCTCAGCTTGCTGTTTGCTCGGGGACGCCGAAGTTGAAGCCCTCAGAGGAACACTGTCAGAGGGACTTTCTCTTTCCCAGAAATACCAACAGAAAGCACAGAGCAAAGCGTTTTGTTTCGCCTGGTATTTGTATCTCCGTTCCTTATTGACAGTTCTTGAGAGGCAACTACAATGTGCAGTGGTTCACCTCCACTGTGTCATCAGTTTCTGGAACGTTTTGGAATTACCATGAGAATATTCTGAATTGCCCGAGTTGCTGTCTTTATTTAAGAAAACTAAAAACGATTTTAGGTAGATTACAACATCTTGGTTTAAAACAGCCAGCATTCTTTGTACAGCTATATATGCAATTACTATCCTGTATATCATCTCAAAGACTGATTTCTTGGCTAGTGGATTCCCTCTTGATATGCACTTATGACTGCAGTAAGTGCTCTGATCAGCTTCTCTTCTTTCCTCTCTAGTGGTGAGTAGCATATTTTGGCATAAGTGGTGCAAGATACAGTGCCAGCCAAGGCTACATTCCCCCCGCCGCCGCCCCCCAACATGTCAAAAACTGAAAATGGGCATGTGGGATCAGAGTTTGTCATTCTGCTACAGTTCATTTCATTTTGTGGATTGATTCAGAGGTTAAAATCAAAAGTCTAAGCCATTTGTGTTGACTTATACATACAAATAATAGAACTTAGGTATATAATTTAATTCACACATAGAATAACAATTTCCATATTAGATAATTTACAAATGGGTGAATATTTGGATAGTTACAGGTTGCATGCTATTGACCCATCATATTCATTCCTTGGTCTAAGACTTTATTTTCATAAATGCTCAGGCCTCTAAAGAACAAACAATTGTGGCAATGACTATACATCCATAGACAAAAAGCAAATCAGGGAATACTTAAGAAAAGAAAAGAAAATAGCAAGGTCAAAAGAAATCCAGAGGTATTCTCTCTCCTCACTTACTGGCATACTTAGGAGCCAAAGATAAACTTGTTTTCAGCCCAAATGATTTTATGTGAAAATGGAGGAAAACAGCATCATATCACATCATTACATAGCTACCAAACTAGATAGTTAACATAACTATCAGGTTACTGAGAATCTTGGCCCAACCATGCTGAAACATAACCATTAAAGTCAATATTGTTTTTGTATTACATTTGGCTATTGTTACTGCCGGATGTACGCTGCTCATTTACAAAATAATCAGATAATGGCTACTATACTATTGTCCTGAATGTGAAATGTTGGGTAACAAGATAGTCAATAAGGGAGAATAAGTTGTATTCCAAGCCACACCATATTTTCCTCCTTTTGATTTGCTTCATGCATCCTTAATTATTCCAGTCCTGGTTAGACACCACCATCCTTTTCGATAAAGTTTAACCATGAAAGATTGATTGCATGTGTGCTATGTGGCCAGCATTAGGAACAGACACAAATTAAAGGGACTGTCCTGCTTGCTCTAAGGTTGACTGTCTTCTAATAGAGAAGTTGAATGCAATACAATATTGTTACTAAATGATTAGCAAGAAAGGAGTGGCCTGTGGAACACCCCACACTCTTGCTTTCTGTTCAATATTGTATGGACACATCTATTGATATTTCTATTGCTTATTTTTTCTATCATATAAATATCTATTAAGATCCATAAGATTTTAATCTATTTTAAATTTAGGAATGTATGGAAAAGACCCCTCAGCAACAGGAAATACAAGTGAAAACCTTACAAATCATATCCCCAAATAAGCTTTAAATTGACAATCGACTATAAAAATAAATCAAGATTATTTTCTTTTATAAGAACAGAGTTTTTCCAACAAAGAAAAGCACTCGGTTTCATTTCCAAATGCTGTAGCTGATTCTGATTATATATTTCTGCTTTTAAATAGAGACCCAGGGAAAGGATAATGTTACAAAAGAAATACTGGGCAAAGTGCCTCCACCATAGCTACATGTCATTCAAATAAAGTCAAAGTACTTTTCAACCTGCAGGCCTATATTTAATTTCAAGCCTATATAATAGCTCACCTTTCCTATTAGCCATTAAATCACTGGGACTTCAAGATTCTAATTATGTAACTAAACATTAAGAAAATTTAATCCCATAGGTATGCTATAATTTAAGACAACCTTATCAATTTGAAAAATCATTACCCACCTCATATTTTAGTTTTCGTTGAATGGTGCCATTGTGAGGTTTCTCACTACCCTGAAAAGAAAAGAAAAACTGTCTATGTTATATTATAGTATTTTTACATAGGGAGAAATTTATATTTAACTAGAAATATTTATGGAAACAAATTATAAAGAAACATATTGGTCATTCAGCAATGACACCCTTCTAGAGAATTTATATTCCCTATATCAACATAACCTGAGTAATCTGCTTGGAGGCAAACTGAACCACTCATTCCTTTTTTCTTGGGGGGGGGGCATCACTGCCCTCTGGTGGTGGGAGTAGAAGGCCCAGCCTTTGCGCCTGTGGAGCTGCTGCTGGAATTAAACCTCTATCCCAGTGGGCCGCACAACCACTACGCACAACCACTACGCCACCGGGGCTCAGCCCCAAACCACTCATTCCTAATCCTAAAATTCTAAATACAAATTTTTTAAACTAGATTTCCTTATGACAGAAATATTTTTGATAAAAAAACAACTTATCAGAAATATACATCTGTTTAAAGGCAAAACATGTTATTATCACTGTAAGAAATTCACAAAATAAATTAATGCTTTACAGAAGTTGTGTTTTAGGATAAAACAGAAAAATATATAGAGAGGTTTCTTTGTAAAGATGAAACGAGGTAAAAAGAGCATTTTAAAGATTTACCTGTACTTACTAACTCTCTTAAAAGTATATACAAAATATTAATAATAAAGTTATTCTCTGGTTAATACTATTTACAAACTCTTAAAACCCACCTAAGCAGCATTTATTTTTCTGGAACATTCTGTATTTCAGTGTAACATCTGAACTTTCTGAGAAGGTTCTAATAAGCCCTCACTACCACAACCACTAACTTCATCCAAAGGTCATCTTAAGTAGGAATGACCACACGACTCCCCTCCTTCAGTTCACCTTTGTTACTTCTGCCGGTGTACTGCCATCATCACCCATCATACGGTGTAAGTCCTGCAGTCGTCTCTGGACTTCTTCTTCAATGTAAGCATTGATCCTTGAAATAATGGAGATGGGGCCTCTGAGCACTTTTAACCACATGGAACATTTTGAGCTCCTTTCTCTATCATGCTTTCCTAACAGCAGACTTTCTCATTTAAAATGTCAAACACTGAAACCACTTCAGGACGCGGGACAATTTTGTCCTAAGGACCTAGTGTCATGTGCTCAGCATCTCAGTGTTCTCCCACCTGAACTCTGAAAGAATCTGACAGATAAAAGAATCTTGGGAATGGAAAAGAGACCCAATAATCTTATCCGCATTTTCCTGGTTGTTAGTAGTAGAACCCTCACAACAGAGTAGGGAAACTTCACAGACAGACAAGACTCTACAAAGCGCCCTGGTTTAGGTAGATAGTTCACGCGCCAAACCTTTTGTTTGCCAAGTGGAACCAAAATTTGTGAAGCTAAGAAGAGAAAGGTGGACACCCGCTCTATAAACTCTCATGAAGATTCAACAATGAGTTGCATTCTCCTTTATCTGTCTTGTGTCTCCAATTGAGCAGTCTACACTACTGGTAGAGGCCACGCTGGAGAGCGCTGCTGGCATAGCACATTATAAGTTGGGCTACTCGCCCCAAAGTCATCATTATGAACCCGCCAACCACTTCTCGGGAGAACGACGAGGCTTTCGAAACCCATAAAGATCTGCCATCTGGGAAACCCACAGGAGGAGTCCCACTCTTTCTTACAGAGTTGCTACGCATCGGCCTCAACTCAAAGGTAGCGAGTTTGGCTTTTGTGCCTTATGGTGATACACTGGGCTGCTAACCACCGATTGGCGGTTCAAAACCATCAGCTGTACGGCAGGAGGAAGACGAGGCTTTCTACACATGTAAAGTAACTAACAGAGCAATTCGACTCTTTCTTATGGGGTCACGAAAAGTAAAAATCGATTCAATGGGAACGAGTTTGGCTTTAGTTATTGTTATTGTTACTGTTTAGTTATTGTTAGTTAGTTAGTTAGTTATTGTTCACTATTGTTCACATTCCAAAATGGCTGGCCGAGAAAGCCATGGGAGAATAAAAGCCTGAATGAGTTGAGTTTGAAGAGAGCTGTCAACTGCATAGAGGTGCCCTGGTGCATAATGGGCTACTAGCTGCACTGCTAAGTGCTATGCCCTCGGTCTAAAACCACGAGCTGCTCTACAGAAGATGAGGCTGTATACTATGCTGTAAAGTTAGTCTTGAAAACCAAGGTGCAGTCTACCTTGTCCTACAGGGTCACCGTAGGTCAGAATGGACTCAATGGCCGTGAGTTTGGATTGACTCTATATGAGGGAGACAACTGCATATGAGGAAGTTTCAAAAAGTTTGTGGGAAAATGTCCCTTATCATCTTTTAACTTCCATTTATCCACAAACTTTCTTGAAGCCTCCTCATACATGATACTGCATAGAATATAAGTAAAGTTGTATGGCATACAACTCTTAGCTTTCACAGTGCAGTAGTTTCAGCCCAGTGTCTAGTTTAGCTGTTTGAGCCGTAAGCCATTCCACCTAGAGAATTTTAGTTCCAATTAAAATCTTTCTGGGACCCAGTATGTTCAATTAGAAGGCTTACTCAGTTCTAGGTTCCTCTTGGTCCCAATCCTATAGACACTAATTAAGTGGTTTTAAATGAACTATTTTCTATGCTAGCATTTTAGCTTATTTAAAAAGTAATTTGGCTTCATCTTTACAATCATTTGCATTACCCTCATACTACACTCATACTACACTCATACTACACTCATAAACACTCATACTACAGATCAAAGTAAAAATGGTTTTCTACAATGTTAGGATAAGGGATTGATATTTTAAACATTTTAAATAAGATATACCATAAAAACATATTTACAGGTTTTTGCCTCCTAGTACTGAAAATAAAATCATGTGCAAGAGAACCTGAGTCAAAGCCATTTATGTGACCTTTACTTAAATTGTGAAGTAGCAATATAATAGATGCAGAACTAGCCTCAAAAGGATACAGAAGTTTCCTGCCATCTCTCTTACATTTTGATTCCCAAATACCATCAATCTCCAGTTCTCAGGACTACCAATTTAAAGGGTCCCATCACTTAGTGAAGGTGAGGAAAATAATCATCATTTTCCTATAAGAATGATTAATTTGGTTTACCTGGGTGCTCTTAAGCTCTGGAACAATTAGCAATGCCATTCAAAAAGAAAATCCTTTTACTGTAGTATATATATATATATGTGTGTGTGTGTGTGTATGTGTATATATATATATATATATACATACACAGGGGCTTCAACAAGCCCATGGAAAAATAGAATTAAAAGATAATTAAATTTTCCACACAATTCTGAAGCCCTCTCATATTTTTAGGCTATTCGTGTTCACTCTGATATACTGGCACAATTTTACAGCAGATTATCTGTAATCAATGACATATAAAATTAATGGTCAGCACCACATTAGTACAATTCAATTAACTCTATTTTGTTCATTTGAATCTGGCCTTCCTGGCTAAGGTGATTTTTCGGGACCTTTTAATTCTGGCTTATAAAGACAAAGTATATTTCAGGCACACACAGTTCTTGCTGCCTTTAGTAGTTCTTGCTGCCTCCCCACATGCAGTCTGATCACTATAAAAACTAGTGATAAATCACATTACAAATATAGGTGTGGCATCCACCGAAGGTCAAGTACCTGGCATCCATCAGGGGGCCCAGATGAGCCTGAGATGTTTCATAATTGGAGGGCAAGCCAGAAGTAGTCCTCCTTCCTTCCAAGGTCCCACAAGGCCATTTCTGAAGGCCACCAATATCATAAATCTTTTGCTTCAATTCCTGAATCTCATGTTCTAGCCTACAGAGAGGGGAGCCATAAGAATTCATTTGTTAAAAATATTCCCTGAACATATTCACTATGTTAAACATTGTTCTAGGAACCATGGGGTGGGGAGTGCAGGCAGAATCCCGATGTGCACAGAGCTTTATTCTCTATTAGAAAAGATGCCAAGCGTATTGTGAAACATCGAGAGATAATTGGCCACAAAAGGGGTTCAGAACAAATGCTGTAGGTGTCAAATAGATGCGGCGAGTTCTACCATCAAGGACCTAGTCATTCCCACTGTGTTCAAAGGATACATGGGATGCCAAGTCCTCTGACCTGCTTCTGTACAAGTGATTGTTGAATACATATTGGCATTCATGAAATTTTTGTTTGAGAAAAGATATATGAGGCTATATAAAAGGGAGAGGGGAGGTAGGAACAATATTAACAAGGTCTCAGAGATAGCAAACAAAGAATCATATAGATAAGTTCCGTGCCTATAATTAAGATGATGTCCACTGGGGCTACTGAAAAGACTCCACAGGGCAAAAAGAGTTTGACGGCTGTGCATGATGTACACTGGTGGCAAGGGGGAAACTTGACAATTCAGAAAACAATCACAGCACCATGAAAAATGCATGTGTTAGAGCACTGTTGATATACAGACAAGAGACCAAAAAGTTAAGAGTTCGTGCCAAGTTGACCTTGGTTCAAGTTGCTATTCTCCATTTTCAAACTGCATGACAGTCTTCAACAGTTTATACAAGCATTGCAAGTTTCTGTTTTCCCACCTCTAAGCTGAGTCACTGACATTCTCCTCACTAAGAATACATGATACCCTTGCAGAATCTAACATAGTCTAGGTATAGAGTTATCCTTTGTATTTTCCATTTATATTAATAATATAAATACTCTATTAAAAAGCCCAGGGAACATCGTGGATTCAGTGTTGGACTACGAATCAAAGGTCAGCAGTTTAAACCCACTGGTTGCTCCATGGCAGAAAGATGAGGCCTTCTGTTACTGTAAAGATTTACAGCCTTGAAAACCCAATAAAACAGTTCTATTCTGTCGATAGGGCTGCTCTGAGTTGGAATCAACTCAACAGCAGAGAGTTTTATTTTGCTTTTTTACTACAATACTACTACAGGCTGACCTCTGTCTGATCTCACTCAGGGGAAGGAAATTCCTGCGAAGACAGCAGGAGGGTTTTTCAAGTTGCAGGGAAGCTACCTACAGCTTAGTGGGCCGGCACAATGAGCAGCTGGTGGAGAAAGACAGTGAAATAGATTTAAGCTCCTTTACAAAGCCAAGGAGGTCTGGTGGTGTGGTGATTACTCATTGGGCTACGAACCACAAGGTCAGGAGTTCGGTGGAACCCTCAGCCACTCTGCAGGGAAAAAGACAGGTCTTTTTGTGTCGATACAGAGTTACAGTCTTGGAAACTCACAGGGGCAGTTCTCTCTGGTCCTACAGGGTTGTTGGATCAGAACTGAGTCAATGCAACTGAGTTTTTGGTTGCTGTTGCTGTTTAGTTTGTATAAAGCTCAGAGAAGACTATTGGGAAGACAAGTTGAAGGCACTGCTAGCCAGTCTGGTCCCACAAGCCAGTCTGGTCTCAGAAGAATTGAATTTATTTCACACTTGTGGACTTTTCTAAATAGTGGAGTCAGGTGGGCTTGACAGAGCTATGAGAGCCCTGGAAAAAGATAAAACACAGCAGGCCTCCACAGAAAGCTGCAGAAGCACAATAGTGACAGCAAAGTGATCACGATTTGTTGGCCTGAACTCAGCCTCAGCAAAATTTATTTCATCAACACACATAAATCCAAGAGCCTCTCTTTTGAAGGGCTCTTGAATGAATGCTGACGTTGGAAAATCACTTCCATGGAGATTGCATTACTGCTTCACCTATTCCAGCGTTTTAATAAAAAACACTCTGGGGATGGAACTGGTTGACAAAAGTCAGAGACATCAAGCTAAAAGCTCATGTGCAATCTACTAAACAAACAAACAAACAAACAAAACCTCCAGCCACTGCCCTACAGTCGATTCTGACTCCTAACACCCTACCAGGATAGAGGAGCGCTGTCCGTGTGGGTTTCAGAGAGTGTAAGTTTAGGAGGTGAAAGCCACGTCTTTCTCCCTTCTGTACACAACAGGTACACACTCGGAGCATGTTCCCTCCATGGCTTTTCATTTTGCTAAATCTGAAGCTCTTTCTGGCGCTATCATTTAAATAACATACCTGCTATCATTTTCTTAAATCTCTGACCTCTGGAGCAACACTATCATGTTTTCTTCCATTGTCATTTTGCAATTTTCTGGACAAAGTGAGTGGCTGTGAAAGTAAAATACGGGTGTATGCACACCATTTAAAAAGGGGGTTTCCCTGACCCTTTCTTGCACGATGGTGGTTGGAACCGTCAATACCTGACGGTAAGTATGGCTTCATCATAAGCAATTGATTCCAAGTTGCTATTCAAATGTCAGGCTGGGCCCAGGTCCTGTAATGCACTTCAGTGACGCTCTCAACTGGTGCAAGGGTCAGGGATAAAAGAAATGCTTATCCTTCTTCCTCTCGCATCCACCCACTTTTTATACAGGTGAGGACACTGCCCAAAGATGACACACGCCTGCTCAGTGAGGGTAGAAAGGGTGGGGTGTTCTTGGACTCCAATCTTTTGCTGTTCTGGGAACCCTGGCATTACATCTGCAGGGGAAATGTAAACCGGGAAAGGGGTCGTGAAATATATGCATGTATTCATTTTGAGAACCTACTGCCTCGTATTCACAGTGACAAGGAATGGGTCCTTGTGAGAACAAGAAATAAATATCTTCTTACCATGAAAACATCCCTAGCTCTACTTGTTTTAGATTTGTAGCACCCACAATACTTACACATTCTAAATCATCACAAAGCTTGGGTTTTCATTGTAATTTGTATCTGCTGAAAAGTTTTGCTTACGGTTTCCACATAGAATCCTGAGGCTTCCCCTTAAGAACCAGGAATCAGTAGAGGCAGGTTTAGTTCGATTTTATTTTTGTACTTCTCTACCACGTAGTAAAATCAATTAGCTATATGCAGCCTGTGAACTCTCTGCTGGTCACAGAGAAGCTGTGAAGCTGGCTAGGGATGCAGGAAAGGGGAAAGGGCAGAGAAACAGCTCAGGGATCAGAGATAAAGGAAGAAAAGGAAGAGGAAGGGAAGACAATGCAGAGAAAGGGCTAGAGTGAGGGAGAGGGAAGGAAGGGACAAAGGGAGGTTAAAGAAAATTAAGGGGGCGCTGAGCCTCAGTGGCGTAAGTGAGTGAGTGTGGGACTGCGGCCCGTGGACTTGGCGGTTCAAATCCAGCGGCTGCTCTCAGGAGCAGCGCTGGGTAGCTCCCACAACCACCAGCCGGCAGTGATGCCCCACAAAAAAGAAAAAAATAAGGGAGGAAGAACAAGAGAAAAGAGAATTTAAAAAGAAGGGAAACAAGAGAAAAGAGAATATAAAAAGAGGGGGAAGAAGAGAGAACGATGGGAAGAGGTAGGAAGGGAAGAGAGAGAAGGGAAAAGAAAGGCAAGAATCCAAGCTTGAGGTCCTCTCAACCTTGAGCATGTATGAGAAAACTAAGACATCGGTCAAGGGAGTCATGAAGAAAGGCTTAATACTCAGGTAATTTTTTTTGTTTCCCCTTTCTTTCCAACTTTAGGCCAACGATTAAAAAGTGGAGCTACAAGAAATCAAAGAATGTTTAGAGGTGCTTATCTCTGATTTGGTAAAAATTAAACATTTGTCAGCCAGAGAATATAAAGGTTAAAAAGAATTACTTAGAAAACAAAGAGAGAACGAGATGAGGGATGGGAGGGTAGCAGTCATTGGACCCTTGCTGCACGCCAGGGTTTCCCCTGGGTGCTCACCTCTCTCGATCCTTCTGCAGGGCCTTCCGCTCAGCACTCAAGCAGGCCTGGAGTGCGGCCTGCCCACTGCTCTTCTGCGAGGATGGACTCAGCTCCTGCTCTTGGCTCTCCGGGCTCGAGGTGGAGGACTTGTGCAGGGCGGCGCGCCTCCGCTCCAGCTTCACGATCGCCTGCTCCGGGGCATCTCGGTGCTCCTGCTCTGGGCCTTGAAGAATCTCCTTTTCCTTTTTCCTCACTTTCTTGTCCTGCCGTGGGATCCGCGCATTGAATTCCAATGTAGCTTGCAACTTTTGCAGCTCCCGTGCACTAGCTTGGTATTGCACGAGCTGCTGGTCCTTTTCTTCCACCTCTTTTTCGACTTGATGCAGAGTGTGGTCTAAGCCCAGCGGGCCTCTGTGAAGGATTGCCAAGGCCCGCTGCTTCTCTTCCAGCAAGGCTGGCAGATGGTTTTGCAGGAGGCACTGTAGCTGGCATTCTTTATACCGCAGCCTGGACTCCACTGGCCTTATTTTGTCTGGATCTTGAGCCACCTGACTGACGTGATTTGGTTTATCATAATTTGTCCCCAGCAACCTAAGCTCATCCTTATCTTCACACTTTAAATGCTCCAGGACATCACGTTCTTCTTCAACTTCTTTCTTCAGGAGGTCTTTTTGATGAGCCCAGTCCTTCTCCAAGTTTGCTAGCTTGATTAGCTGCCTTCTCTTGAACTCTAAGAAATGCAGTTGCGCTTTGTCTAGGTCTTCCCCGTCACACCTGCCTTCGCCTCGTGCTTCCTTGGCCTGCAGGAGGGACTCCCGGATGTCCTCGAGGTCTCTCTTCTCCTCCTCCACACGCTGGACCTCCCCTCGCGGCAGGAGCAGGAGCATCTCCTGCTTCTCTAGGATCCGCTCCTCGAGAGGAGCCGCACGCATGTCGTGTTCCTCTTCTTGCTCCTCGAGTCTCTGCTTTTCCACTCTCAGAGGGGCACACTGTTCACCTTTCTCCTTCTGGAGCCAGTCCAGTTCTGGAAATATCGGAATCTGCTCCGCATCCCTATTGTTGATGAGTTCTTGGAGCCACTGAAGTTCTTCTTTGGCACGAAGAACGCTTTCCTCCTCTTGTCTGTTCTTCTGCCACTCGACTGCCTGATGCTCGCTCATCTCCTCTTCAAACTTTTCCTTTTCAAACAGCAAACCCTTCAGCTTGCTCTCAATATGGAAACTCCGGCGTTTAAGGCTCTCTTCCTGCTTGCGAATCTGGCGCTGCACAATTTCGGTCTCCTTGCGCTGAGACTCCACTTCCTGCTGCATCCTCTCCAATTCAGCCTTGTCTGATTTTTGCTTCTCCTCCATTTCTTCTATGAGTTTCCTAAAATGCAAAATATCGTTAGCTGATTGCTAGGTTCGAGTGCTGCTCTCATTTTCCCTTAAGCGAAATGTTCTGAAAAAAGAAGATGCAACAGATCCTTCATTAAAAAACGGGAAAAGAGGCAGCATTGCTTTCCTTCTAATTTCCTGCGGCATGTTATTTTTTCGTAATTCTTTCACTATCTAACATCGCCTTGACCTAGTCTTCTGAAGCAGCCTGATAGCATTTCTCTATAGAGCCTAAAATCATAATGTGTTATATATAATTTTAAAAGCCCCCTGAGATTAAAGAGAAAGAACCATGCTCTCAATTTAAATTTAAATGTGAAAATTATTATTCAACCCAATCACTAGAGCTCAGTTCTATTACAAAATAACATTAAATAAAAATGCTTATGTTCCCCTGAAACTATTGCCCTGAGATAATGTTTAAGCCTTCAACCAAAAATAGCCCTGCAGTCACTTTAAAACTGAACAACAGTGCAGCTAAATTACCAAGGAAAGAAAATCCTTGAGAATCATGATCCTTTAAGGAGTACTGAACTACATGAGATCAAAATGACAGCAAGCAACTGGAAAGCTTCGATAGAAAGCTTAATGGGGAAGAGCTGCCTGCACCTGTGGAAACTGTCAGATGGGTGGATCTCTTGCCGCACATATTCGCAACGACAGCAAAATAAATACAATTTAAGGAAATTATTCATGCCGTCCTCAACTCAATCAGGTCAAACATCAAAGTCAAGAAAATCAACATGTAACTCACAGACATGAAGGGAAGTACTGAAACAGACAGGTGAAATCCATTTAGGACATAGGCACTAGACTCATATCCCCCATCGCTTACCTTTTGCTTTCTAATTTTTCAAGTTCCTCACGTTGTTGCCTCTCAAATTCCAATCTAATAAAATAAGATGAAAATGAGTCACATTCTCAAAGATTCTCTCTCAATGTCATGTCTACTCTGTACATTAAAAAAAAAATCCTAGCAGTGAATCCAACCAGACTCATGGTGACCCTATAGGGCAGGGTAGAACTGCCCCCTTTGGGTTTCTAAAACCATAATTCTTTACAGGAGTAGAAAGCCTCATCATTAAGCCATGGAGTGACTGGTGGCTTTGAACTGCAGACCTTGTAGATGGTAGCCCAGCACTATGCCACTATGGCTCCTTGCCCTGTTGTATATCTTACAGAAAGCATCTGCTTTCCAGGCATTATTTTAGTTATCATAGATGAGCCAGCTTTAAGATGCATTCCTTCCTCTATGACTAGATTAGACATCAGGTATACTTTTATATACTTGACTTGAGACAGAGAAACTTGTACTTAATGAAAAACAACAAAACCTCACTGTATTAGAATGGTACATTCTAGTTAGGAGAGATTTCTAAATGACAAGCATATTTACTCCTGGCAGCTTAGCCATTGGTAAGTATATAGAAATGTAGAATCTCTACCTTAGACAGATGGGTCCTTTTATAGGGAAAAGACTGCCAAGGACAGAGAGAGAGTACAGACAACAATTAAGAAAAAAATTAACAGGGGAAAAAAAACATCAAGAGAAAAGTAACAAGATACTAAAAATAAGTATTACATTCTCCAATAATTTTTTTAAGGAAAAACTCCAAAAGGTCAGCTTTTTTATATTCTTTGTTATATAACTTTGTTATGTAAACATAATCATAGTATTGATAATAAAACTGATTTAGTTATTCTTAGCTAATTTTTTTTCACTAATTTAGTTATTCTGCATGTAGGCAAAGCAAGACTTAACACCATGGAGTTAGAATTCTAAAACTTTAAAAATATTGATAACATAAGTTGCTCTCGTCTCAAATATTTTATTTAACTACTGAAACACTTCATTGTTGCCATTGAATAGCATTCTTAAACTTATACTTCTTCGTGTTATGATAGATTCAGCTACAAAGTCAAACCATGAAAATATGCACTATAAACTTTCTCTTTGGATAATGTGCAAATCCAAATGGGTAATAGAGTTACTTACAATGAGCTAATATTTTAAGCAGATTATTTACAATTTACTCTGGGTTAATACTGAGAGTCATATGTTTGGTGGTTTTTGCCAGCAGAATGGAGTAAGTGTTATGTGGCACAGACTGTGAAGTAATTTCATATTTTACCATCCTTTGTTCTCCAGCAAACAGTAGAAAATTATCTGTCTCTATTATAAACATATTGGTTCCAACTCAGAGCCTAGATATATTAAACAACTTGTTCAGTGTCATAAAAACATATGTTATAGAACTACGATTTGAATCCAATACAATTAGCTTCCAAATGCTCTTTATTAATTCATTTCATAAACAGTAGTTAAGTGTGTGACCTACAGTTACTAGAGTAATTCCTTCATTCAGTCTTGCTTATCCTACATGAACTAGTCTATAGCTGTTTTAGGCACTGCCACCCAGGAAAAATCAGTCATACATGTACCATCTGCCAGTCACAGAGCCCAGCCTACACACTTATTCCATAAAACAGGTGTATGCTTTTTCAAGTCGTCATCAAGTCACTTCCCTCTCCTGGCAATTCTCTACTGGTCAGAGTGACATGTACTCCACAAAGTTCCAGAGGTAGCTCTTTGGGAAGCATCTCCAGGCCTTTTGTTCAAGGCATCACTGGGTGAACTCAAATCTCCACCCTACTAGGGAACAGGTAGCAAGCGGGTTAATGACTGACACCAGCAAAGGATTCCCAAATTAAGTCCATCAAACTTACTGCCACTGAATCCATTTCAATTTATAATTACCCTGTGGGATAGAGTGGAACTGTCTCATTCGGTTTCTAAGGCTTCAGGTCTTTATGTTAGCAAGCTGCTATCTTCAGACATGGAGTGGACTGGTGGGTTTGGACTTCGGACTTTTGGTTAGCAACTAAGATGCTTTAAACATTATACCATTAACGTTTGGAGAGTGAACTTCCTCTAACCTAAAATTGTTTATTCTCCTGGCAGTGTATTCAAGGTCCTTTGTCAATACCATGTGTCTTATAAAATAATTTCTTTTTTAAATTTTAAATCCACCTCCTTCAAGTCAATTCTTATTCATAATGATGCTATATAGTTTCTGAGACATAAATCTTTATAGGAGCAAAAAAAATGGCATCTTTCTCTAGCAAAACACTGCTGGGTTTGAAATAAGGTAAGTTGAACAATGCACACCACATATCACCACCAAGGTTCCTCAAAGCAAGGATATCACTGTGGCCATTAGCTCCGCTGAAGTTGGTGCCAACTCATAATGGCCGTCTATGCAGCAGAACGAAACAAGGCGTAGTCTTCTGTCATTCTCACGGGTCAAGGGTCCGGTGGTAGCCACTATGTTGCTTCGTGTCCTTGAAAACTGTCTGCTTTTTCAATGACTTTCTGCATGATGTCCTTTCCTTTTCCCTCCTGATAGCATGTCCTAAGTACAAGCTTAGGGGAGGTCAAACCAATCTAGTTTCTAAGAGGCATTCTCTTTGAACTTCCCTGAAAACATGACTTTCTTTTCTCCTGGCAGTATAGTCAATGCTTGTTGTTAACACCATCATTTAAATGCATGGATTCTCCACTTTTCCAAATCCATTTCCCACTTTATCCATGCAGAGGAGGTAACAAAAAAATACCATGGCTTAGAGAATCTTAGTCCTCAGTGACGTCCTTGCTCTTTACCACTTTAAAGAGGTCCAGTACAGATTTGTCCCATGCAACACATCTTTTGATTTCTTGACTACTGCTTCTATGGGTGCTGATGAAAGATCCAAGTGGAATGAAATCCTCTCTTTATCATGGTGTCTACTGGGTCTGCTTGTGAAGATTTTTTGTTTCCTTTTCATTGAAAGCTACAGTCTTGAACATCAGTAAGTGCATCGAAGTCAATATAGGGTTTCATTAAAGTTAATATATGATCATGCTTTAAACAACAATAGTATGGTGGGAAAGTTTTCTAGGGGAAGCTTTTAGTCATCAGAGTAAGCTTGCTCTTTCTGAAGATATACAAGGAGAAGTGAAAAAGCATTGCTACTAGGATTCTACTGTATTTATACAGTTCTATTTCCAAAAAAGGATAATTAAACATGTCTCTGTAATTTGTTGATGGCTAAAAACAAGTAATCTCAAAACACCTGTCATTGTCTCATTAGAGGACCTTAAAAAATAAAACTCAATTAAAATAGAAGGGTTCTTTCAAGTCAGTTAAATTCAAGGCATACAGACCAGTTCAAAAAGCTATGGCAACTGTTTGAGGGTATTCCACAGGTGTCATCCCAACAGATTTTTTTCAAAGGAAACCTACTGATCATGAAACATGATCAATAAGAAGAAAAGTGAAAACTTCCCTGGTGGGAAAAAGGATGAGAAAGTAGCATCAAAGACATTTTTTTTTCTTTTTTCCATGCTGACAATGCCCCTGCAAGTACTTTCCTATGAGAATTTATCGGGGATTTTTACACCATCCATGATACATTGCTGATTTGAGCCATTAAAGCTTATTTTTGTTCTCCAAATGAAAAGAACATTTAAAGGAACACAACCAGAGTCTCTTTCCAATGCCCAAACTGCCATTTTGATGGGATGTAAATTAAAGAAAAGAATCCTTTGGGGAAGGGATACCAGGAAGAAACTGCTTTCTGAACTGTATAAACCTAAATGGAGAATATGCCAAGAAATAATAGTTTCTTATTTTGATACTTTCATCTAATAATATTTCTATTTTGCAGCAATATTTTTAATATACAAAATATAAAACTATTTTATATTATTATATAAAATATAATTATTATATACTATTACATATAAAATATAAAAGAACCACTGGATAGGATGTGAATGCAGCATGATGGCATGGAGTGGGAGCCAGTGGAAGGTTCTGAGGGTCCAGCCCCAATCCCTTCGGGAGATCTTTGCTTTAGAGGACAGCACTGAGGCTGTAACACGGGAAGAGGGACATGTCTGACCAGAGCACACAAGAGCAAACGAAGGGGAAGGAAGAGAGAGTGGATTGCATCCTGGCCCACTAAGCCTTGAGGACGATATTCCCCTCAGAACAGCCAATGCACACACAGCTGGCCCCACTATGAAACACAGCATCCCTCACTGACCCCAGGGCCTATGGGGACAACAATGGAGAAGCAAGGTCGGGATTATACCCAGCCTGACCTCTCCACACCAAGGCAAAACACTAAGGGTGTGCGGCACAGCAGCAAGGGAAGTAGAGGCTGGAGTTCTTGAAGGAATTCCAAGGATATGCTTTGGAGCTAGGGTGTGTCATCCCATCGGACTCAGGCAGGGGACACTCCTGGAGCTCAACTAACAGACCTTGAACTATTTACAGGTCTTTCTTTTGCTATTTTTTCATTTAGTTTATTTATTTATATATTTTTTTCTGGACTTTGGTGTCTTTTTTGTTGTTATTGTTGTTCTCTTCATCTTGCTGATGTCTTGTTGTTTTTCTTTTTAATATATTATTTTCTCTGCAAGTCTATCTAGATAAGATAGACTAGATGAACAGTCTGGAGGAGAAAACAATGAGAGTGATGGTTTGGGGGGGGGGGTGGTGAGACATGAGAGATTAGGAGAAAGGAGGTGGTGTTGACCAACTCAGGGATAAGGGAACAACAAGTGATCCAAATCCAGTGACCAGGTGGGTGAGAGAGGTCTGATAGGGATTGAGCAAGGGTAAGGTAACAGAAATTGCTGAAACCCGGTTGAAGGCTGAGCAAGATAGTGGGACAAGAGGAAAGTAAAAGGAAATAGAGGAAAGAACTGGGAGGCAAAGGGTATTTACAGAGGTCTAAATATAGGTATGTACATAGGTAAATCGATTTATATATTATGATGGAGAAATAGATCTACACATATATATTTATAGGGTTAGTATTAAGGCAGCAGATGGACATTGAATCTCCACTCAAGTACTTCCTCAATTCAAGAACACTTTGTTCTATTAAGTTGACATTGCATGAGGCTGACACAATTGCTGAAGACAAATGTGTACATAAGCAAAAGAGGTGAAGAAAGCTGATAGTACCTGGTTATCAAAAGATATGCCATCTTGGATCTTAAAAGCTTGAAAGTGTACACACAGCCATCTAGCTCAGAAGCAACAAAACCCACATGGAAGATGCACACCAGCCTGGGTAACCACAAGGTGTCAAAGGGATAAGGTATCAGGCATCAAAAAACTAAAAATTATACCATTATAAATGAGGGGGAGTATAGGTTGGGGACCCAAAGTCCATTGGTAGGTGAAGCGACATCCCCTTACAGAAGGGTGGAAGGGAGAAGATGAGCCAGTCAGGGTACAGCGTCGAAACAATTAAATATGCAACTTTCCTCTAGTTCTTAAATGCTTCCTCCCCCCCACTATCATGATCCCAATTCTACCTAACAAATCCGGCTAGACCAGAGGATCTACACTGGTACAGATAGGAACCAGAAACATGGGGAATCCAAGACAGATGATCCCTTCAGGACCAGTGGTGAGAGCAGTTATACTGGGCAGGTAGAGGGAAGATGGAGTAGAAAGGGGGAACTGATTACAAAGATCTACAAATAACCTCCTGCCTGAGGTATGGACAACAGGGAAGTGGGTGAAGGGAGCCACTGAACAGTGTATGATATGACAAAATAATAATACCTTATAAATTATCAAAGGTTCATGAGGGAGGGAAGAGTGGGGGAGGAAGGGAAACATGAGGAGCTAATAACAAGGACTTAAGTAAAAAGAAAATGTTTTGAGAAAGAAAATGTTCAGTATGATGGCAACAAATGTAGAAATGTGCTTTATATTTAATGAATGTATGTGTGAATTGTGATAAGAGTTGTATGAGCCCCCAATAAAATGATTAAAAATTAAAATAAAAAAAAGGTATCACTGGTCAAATTGTTTTTAAACCTGACTTTTTTTTTTAAACCAGACCATTTTTGTTTGTTTGTTTGTTTGTTTTTTTACTTAGGCATCACTGCCCTCAGGTGGTGGGAGTAGGAGGCCCAGCCTTTGCTCCTGGGAGCCGGAATTGAACCTCCATCCCAGTGGGCCGCAGTCCCGCGCACAACCACTACGCCACCGGGGCTCAGCCCTAAACCAGACCATTTTTATAATGAAATGCTTACTCTCAATTTTCAATTTCTGTAAACAGCAATTCATTGTGATCTTCAGTATGCACTGCTCTGAAAATGTCACACAACAAATTTTCTTTGCATGTTCAGAGATATGAGTATTGATTTTTTCATCTTTGACATTCTCATAGAATACCAACTCACTGCCAAACATTGTGCCAAGCATGGGTCATATAAGGGTCACCAGGAGAGATGGACCTTTTACTATTGTGGGGCTAAGGACAGTGAACACAAGGCGCTCTCCCCAGGGAGTCATGAGGCACAGTGGTGAATAAATAACACACTGATGGGGTATGTAGGGGAGAGAATTCAGCAGAATCAGCTCATATCGAGGATCCTCAGAATTGTGCTGACACACAATAATACAGTAAAAAAAATTTAATTGCCAAATACTTTATTCTACTTGCATAATAATCCATGATTATGAAAGCAACATTTAAAAAGTTAAACAAAGTATTCTTTTGTGCAAATCTGCAACAAAATACTGCTTTAAAGCTTTTGAAGGCAAATATGGTACATTAAAGACTTAGGTGTACTTGACCCAAGACATAGTTTGCTCAATCATATACATGCAAAATTTGGACAATCTGGAAGGAATCAAGAAGAGCTGATGACGTTAAATTGCAGTGTTGGTGACAGGCCAGGGTGGGGGAGGGGGGTGTGGGGAGCACCTTACAGTGAGGGTTCTGGCATGCAGCAAACAGAAGGATCATCTGAAGGGGCTAGGAAGAGCCTGGCCCACGTGATAGGGGCAGGAACATGAGTGAATAAGGAAATAAATGGGTATATGAGATTGTATTTGTTTTCCACAAACCAAAGCTGAAGGACTGAATTTGGCTGGATTTTGCTCAGTGTTTAGAGTGGTCCTAATGTGGGGGACAGATGCATAGAGGTGAGACTCCAATCTGGAGCATGTTGAAACATGGTTAGAGCACAGATTGTGGAATACACCTGGACTCATAGCACAGCCCTAAGGATGTAAAGCGGGGGGTATGGCTGCTGCCGGAGTCACTAAGGGGAGCTACACAGCACACACAGGGTCTGGTATATGGCAAATGCGAAGTAAATGACAGCTCTCGAAGGGGATGCTCTTTTAGAAGGTTCATTCCAATTATTTGGCTATTAAATTGACCTCTATTATTTAACATCAGATTCTGCCAGCAAAAGCAATAAATTAAGAAATGTCACAAAACTAGAAAGGGCCCTGAAAGTCCATTTATCCAATTCCCTGCTTTCAGATATTTTCGTGATCACTGTCATTTTAATAATGAAGTCACCAGGGACCTGAGTATTTAAGTTGACCACCCCGGTCACTCAGCCATTAAGTCCATTTTAAATAAATGATTGTCTGTGCCCTCAGTAGTCCTCGAGTGTTTGGAAATAGCGAACATAGTTTCCTGGACTATATGTTACAAGAATTAAAAAGCTGCCTCTCTTACTACTTCAAGTACTTTAAAACAAGATAAAAGTGCATAAGCCAAAGGGAGAGAGCAATGGTAAAGGGCCAACTCTGAATAATAGACCGTTATAAAAATGTTAATGAAGCTTGTGACAACCCATATTAAAGCTTATGACATTCAACAAAAAAATCAGAATACATATCTTATTCGTGTTGTCACTGTAAACCACCAAGTAAAATTATCTATCTATATAGCAAATTCGGGAACTGAATTTATGAGTGTATGGCTGACCGACGATGGAAGTGCAATTACAGATCCTTTTTACTGAAAGTTTATCATGCAGTTGGCACAAGAAACACTACATCCGAAATACTGCCGCTCACTTACCCTGGGTTATACAACATGACGGCGGAGAGATTCTCACAGGACTTGGAGAGGTCAGTCATAGACAGGCTGAAGGAGGACAGAAGGCCACTCTAGGGAGACAGCACAGGGCAGAGTCTTTACTTTCATGGATGAGACACAGTCAGTATTCTTAAAGAACTGCATGAAGAAAAGCACTCCTAATTAGCACATACCAACATATAGAATAATGTCTTAACATGTCAGGGGCAATGAGGAGGATATGGAGACTTCTCAACTTAAGGCCTTACCCTCTGCTCAGCGGGACGCTGGTATTTGAAGGTCAGAGAGGTTGACCCAGACCCTGCTGGTGTCCGGCACAAGGCTGTACCGCTATAGTGAAAGGGGAAACTGGCATCTCAGTCACGCCAGATTCCTAGCAGGACAAAGACCCCAGAAGGATTTTAAGGGATAAGGATGAAGGGGGAAGGAGGTCAAGGGAAACAAGTAAGAACCAGTCCTATTTTTCTCCCATGCAAAATCACTGGCTAACTTTTTTTCCCCTCGTCACTTCCTTGGCAAATAGGTAGCAAAAAGGACCCTCTAGTGAGAAATTAAGCTGGAATAGATAAAAGAGCAGCGTGACTGACTTAATCCGAACATTCTGAAAAATGTAGCCTGCTCACAACTCCCCATCTAAGGCAATGCGAACCTCAAACATCCCTGAGTAAAATGGGCCTTTGAGAAGCGGGGTAATTCTTGTGGTAGAGATAAATGTTTGCTATTGGCGGGTTAGGGCCAAGGCCTGAGCTGACCACCGATCTGCTTGGGGAGACGGTAGGCTGGGAGTCTAAGTTAAA
Organism: Nesogale talazaci; assembly: GCA_004026705.1. Lineage (NCBI taxonomy): Eukaryota > Metazoa > Chordata > Mammalia > Afrosoricida > Tenrecidae > Nesogale > Nesogale talazaci. The sequence continues at coordinate 4,854 of PVJH01020446.1, read as the reverse complement.
AAGTTTGTTTTTCTTAATTTCTTGTTTGTCTGTCTGTCTGTTTGTTTGTTTGTTTTTGTGGGCACCACTGCCCCCTGGTCAGAGTAGGAGGCCCAGCCTTGCTCCAGGAGAGCTGCTGCTGGATTTGAACTGCCAACCCTATGGGCCGCAGTCCCACACACAACCATGACCCCACCAGTGCTCAGCCCGTTTTTCTTAATTTCCTATCTCCCACACCTATAGCATGGTAATAAGCAGTTTTGCCCCAGAACATGATAAATTATATTAAGAAACTGACCAAGTGCCTGGCTCATAGGAATGTGAGTTCAGCCTGGGTCATCTTCATCAAGCACAAAGGCACTAATCATTTGTTCTCCCTCTCATTGCTTTCCTTCTCTCCGGTCCTTATGTCATCGACTCCAGCCAATCTTTTACGTGCCCTTTACATTTTTTCATCAGGACCCACCTATACAATCGCTTCCAAACATCCTAAATTCACTCTTTTTCTGCTTCTTCATATTCCAATGAAAGATTAAATCTACTATGGCTGAAAATAAAAATTGTATTTTTTAAATGAAAATAAATGTGACATTGGGTCTTGATTCTTAAAATTGATACTGACAATACACTTCGCTTAACATCAAAGGGGTCTCAGCTCTCTTGAGGGTTGTTTAAGAGGAAAAGACTCGAAAAAAGTTTCTCCTGGCCGACTTAGGGCTTCTCTTAACCTTGTCTCCTCCTTCATTTGTCAGGAGGCAGAACCGCTAGGCTCAACCCACTTTAGAGATCTATTTTTCAAGTGATTCAGAATGCCACAAAACCAGATGATCTGTAACAGTGGAGGGCAACCCCTGCCATGGCCGACACCATGGCACGCCTCTGCGCACTTCGAAATACGCACACGCACTGCTCACCTTCCTCTTCTCCCTGAGCTTGGCTGCTTCCTTCGGATGGTTAAAACGAAACATATTCGTCCTTCCCAAGAGTATCACAGCACCTGAAAACATACAAAATCAATAAATCAACAGCTCTGTCGTCAAGGGTGCTAGTCTGGGTAGAGTAGAGAAACAAATTCAGAGACACTCATATGTGTACAAGAAAGAGCTTTTGCTACCAAGGTCTCAAGGAAGGAGAAAATGGTTTGAAATTGAGGGTGGCAACAACTGTACAAATGTGCTTGACACCATGGTCGTATGGATGGATTGTGGTAAGAGTTGTATGAGTCCCCAATAAAATGATTTAAAAAAAATAACGAGCTTTATATACAAGAGCAATTGAATATTGAAAAAAACATCCCAGCCTATTCCACATTAAGCCTATAAGTCTGATATTAGCTCATATGTCCAATACCAATCAATAAATTCCTCTTCAGACTTACATCCCATATGCAACGATGCCAAATGCAGGAGGATCATGTTCAGTGGGTGGAAAGTAATATCGACCCAGCAATGGTCTGAGCATCTCAGTGCTGGCAGGAACCTCTTTATAGCCCCTCCAGCTCAGGGCACTAGCGTAGCACCTTGTGTCTTGTCAGCTGCAGTGTCTCCCAGGGAGTAAATGTGTGCCCCAGCGCCAGTGAGCTATTTCTTTCCTTAGCACCTCCAAATGAGGTAGGTCACCAAGCCGCGACTTGAATGACAGGCTAACCTCCACCCTGTCACTCTTCAATCTCAAATTGACAATAGACGATGTAACTACCACAGCAAGATCGAATAATGAATCCTACAGTTGAAATGTAACTTCTAATGCAGTGTAAAATAGCAACAATAAGAGGAAGCCGCAATCTCAAAAGCTGGCTTATTAAATTGTCACTGATTCAACTCCAACTCGCAGCAAACCGGCGGTGTCAGATCAGACCCGTGCTCCACAGGGCACTCCACGGCTGAGTTCCTAGGTATAGATTGCCAGGTTTTTCTTCCAATGCACTTCTTGGTAACTTAGACCTCTCAATTTTCGGTTCACAGGCCAGTACATTAATCATCTGTATTATCCAGGGAGTCCTAAAATTAGTTTGCATAGCCTACTCTAAATCTGTGAATTTTTAAAAATTTGACTATCACAACACTAATATATCATTGACAGAAATGATGAATCTAGGCATTAAAACATGAGATCTAAAATTCTCCAAATTTTATACTAGCAAGTAAAGCATAAGTTCACAACTTTAGAGCGTGTTTACTAACAGCTAAAGTGCTGGTTCCCCTCCTCCACCAGGAAAAAAAATACAGCGGATTTGGCAGGTAGCTATTACTAAATCTCCCACAGAATCTAACCAGAAAGAATTGTATTTCTATTCCCACGAGAAAACAACTGTTAAAAATCCTGTTAAAATGTGGATGGTCACATGAAACGCTCATGAAAGATTCCTCTTATTATCAGGCCCTATAATTCAAAATACAATTGCAAAAGCGTCAAAGAATTCAAGGTACATGCCCAAGGATAAACAAAAGGATAAATAATTTGCTAAAAAAAAAAAGTCATTGGGCTACAAGGCAAATTTTAGGCTGGATGGATGGATGGATGGATGGGCAGGCAAGCACAGAAAAACAGACATGCTTTCTATGAGTTGTCCAAAACTAGGAATGAACTTCAAGGAAGAACACAAGCTCCTTGAGGAAATAAAAGCAAAAGGCCCTGTGTTCTGCTTCAGCATTCTTTGTTCTGAATTGTAACTACTTTAAAGCACACAGAGATAGTATATAACTGCACTGCAACATTACATGCAGTGCAAAAGAGATGTTCAGTTAAGAGGAGTTAGTCAGAGGCAAAGGTGAGCTTATACTAAATGAGAAGTTGGAGTCAAGAAGGAGGTAAAGTTTATACTCCTCTTTAACCAAGGAACAGAGGCACTTGTTTGTGGGTGTTAAGAGGGCTTTAATTTTCAACCAACTCAAAATGTCTAAAAAATATTGACTTATCCTTTGGTTAGTTATGACCAGGGTTCCATTTTACTGACCAAATAAAGTCTAACTTCCACCACCTCTGTGTCAGTTTCCTGTGGCTCGTGTATTGGTAGTGGAAGCTATGCCACTAGTATTTCAATATCAGCAAGGTCACTGAAAGTCGACAGGTCTCATAACTTCCCAACTAAGAAAAACTAGGGGGAAATCCCAGGTGATCAACTTCCAAGACAATTGCTATCATTTAGCGATTAATACCTGAATTATAATAATCTATTTTGAAAATAACTGTGAAAAGCTAGACAGGGAAAATTAAGAATACTGTGCATGGGGTACATAAAAATTCTCTATTATTAAAATTATCTATCATAAAATTCTCTATCCATTAAATTAAAAACAAAAAGTATTGCCATCAAGTTGATTCTACCCCGTAGTGCCCTATATGACAGATTAGAATTGCCCCAAAGGGCTTCAAAGGCTGGGAACCTTTACAGGATCAGACTGCCTCCACTTCCTCCCACAGAGCAACTGGCCCTGTCAGTTAGCACTAGATCACTGCATCATTCGGGCTCCTATGGCGGACTTAGCTTATTCTACACACGACGTTAGTGCACAATGCAATCATGGCCAGGTCAACTGTGACTAGTGCTATCCTTTACCAGAGGGAGCAGGTGTCAGCATGAAAGAAGGACAGCAGATCACCAGTTGGTTTAGTGAATAACGCAAAAGTGATGACAACTAACCAAAAAGGTATCTAGGCTTTATCTCTGTTTTAATGTTTACCATTGAAATATGGATTTATGATTGCTTCCTTTGGATAAATCGTTTAAACTTCTATTTACTCCTACTGAAGTGAAGAATGCAAACTTAAAATTCTGGGTCTCTGGGGAAGGAAGAAAACTGATATGCAATTTTTGCTACTGAGGGTTGTAGCCAATCCACCAAGAATTACTTGTTCAAATGTGAGTATGTACTGGTTGAAGGTCTGTATATATATATATTTTTGGGGGGAGAGGAAGGGGGAAAGAAGAAAGGGGGAAGAAGAAGTCTTCAAAACCAAATTCATAGTCAGAGTGTACTCAGACTCAAAGTGACCCTATGGAACAGGACAGAACAATCCCTGTGAGTTTCCGAGACTGTATTTTTTTTTTCCAGAGTAGAAAGCCCTGTCTCCCAAGAAACTACTGGTGGTTTCAAACTGCTGAACTTCAGTTAGCAGCCCAACCCACACCACTAGGCTGTCAGGGCTCATTCCTGGAGCCTTATTATACTCACTATTCTCGGGTCAATGAGGACCTATAAGGACCCTCAAGGATAGGGTAGAACTGTGCCTGTAGGTTTCTGAAATGCTTTATGGGAGTATAAAGCCTCATCTTTGTCTGTAGAATGATTGGTGGTTTCAGACTGCTGCTCTTTCAGTTGTACATAAACAATACAACGACCAGGGTTCCTTATAAGGTGTACAAAGCAAACCTATGGAACAATCCTGTCCATCTGAAGGATATATGAAGAATACACTGAGGTAATACATAATAAAATTAATAAATGCTAAAGTATAGAAAGGTGGTATTATTCAAAGTGATCTTGCTTCTATTAACTTCTTTTCAATTCATCCCTGGGGTCCATTTTCTGCTAGGAACAACAACAATACATAACTTCTGTCAATAACAATCTCAACTATTCATTTCCAGCCTCCACCATGCTCTAATCTGCCAGTATCCCACTGTTCCTTCCTGATTCATTCTTACAAAAATGCTTCCTTCCGCCTATTCCCCCAAGCTCTAGCCGCCTCTTACATCTATCAATCTCTTTCTGCTATTGCTAGACTACACTCTCCCTTTGGGCTACATAAATGCTGCATTGTCCTTCATCTTTATGTTCTTATCTAATGCTTGGTAATCACTGACTCATTTCTATCTTCCAGAAAAAAATTCACTGAAATATCCTGGCATTGAAAATAGCCCTAGACATCTAA